>JAEQML010054634.1:0-37701 GCA_016904865.1 Pissodes strobi | reverse complement strand
AAAAAAAATCGAAAAGTCTGCTATTACTTGTAGTCTTGAACCTCGTAGTGATTCCATCGAAAATCGAAGTAGTTTTCTTAGCTCATCGTCAAGTTCATCATATTACCCAGATCAAAATGTGTCCGACTTGGTTTCCGATGAATGCCCTGGAGGTAATATAAATAACGAGGACTTGGATAAGCGCATTCAAGAAGACATTTTAGGTAAAGCCATTCGAAGGACCCGGGAATTTTTACTCAGAAATATTAAGGAGGATGAGGACACAGATGTAACAATAAACGCATTGGTAAATAATGTAAATAATATTACTGCTGAAGTTTTGCCAGGATCAAACACTTCTATAATAAAATGTTTTTTATTACGCATGCATCATAATCAACGATTATCGCACGCTGCAGCGTGCTTAAAATGACGTTTATGATACGCCTACTTTTTTAAAGGTTGCTATAGAAATATTTGATCATGTCAAATGTGACAGATTAATATATTCGTCATTATATCCCTTAAGTTAAATATTTAAATCATTTTTGAGATTATGATGCATTCGTAATAAAAAATAGCCTATGATATAAGTGTATAAGAGGGCCTTTAAAGCACGCGCGACATATTTCAAAACACGACGCGCAGCGGAGTGTTTTGTAAGTCGCAAGGGCTTTAAAGGCCTCTTATACACTTATATCATAATATACTATTATTTGCTCTTTTAAAACCAAAATATTTAGAACTACTTCTGGTTGTTGGCTTCTGTCAAACTATCACAGACATTTTAAGTCAGATGACTCAGAAGATTTTAACGACAAAAACGAAAGAAGCGATAAAGAGGAAACTAAGAAAGAAAATAAAGTGCACATAGAAATTGAAAAATACTATGCCGTATTTTATGACATAGGATGGTTTTTAGGCCGAGTTATAGGTCAAGATGATAATAAGGATGACACCTCGGATGACACCATTCTTATAAAATTTTTAAAACAAGATTTGGAAAGATATGTTTGGCCAAAAGATAAAGACGTTCAAGTTGTTGAAAAAAAATTTGTATTTTATGGCCCCATTGATTTGTGTGGCAATGATCCCTTCACACTAAAAAGAATAGACAAAAACAAAATAGAAAAAATGTATAAATGTATGAAACTCTAATAAAGTTTCCAAATCGGTTTTTTTTTATATATTATTTCATATTATGGATATGTATACATATACCTACTTATTACATATTATTATTATGTTTCACGTAAACAAGTTCTGCTTTGTTAAGAGTTATTTATTTTATGAAATATATTTCCGGGAAACCGGAGGTCAATTAGGAAATAAACAAATTACATCAAACTTTTATATTTTTCTTATGATGTTCCAAAATGTTCTTTCACCAAATTTAAAAAAAAATTCCCTTTCCTAAATTTTCCTTTAAACACTAGTTTAAATTAGAAGAAAAATCACAAAAGCCATTTTTTTTAAAAGTTTATAGTGTAATTTTACAATAAAACAGAATAATAAGTAACCTGCTTAATCGTAGAACATAAGGTATATGGACTAGCAAACGCTGAGAAACTTGCAGATCATTAATCAGTTTTAATATCCATAAATCCCATGTAAAATCACAATATATCACTGTAAATCACAACAAATCTCTGTAAATCACCTAAATGATAATGATAATGATGATACATCTTTATAAATCAGCTTAAATCTTATTAAATGGGGTAAAATCTTTGTAAATCTTCATAAATCAGTTAAAACCTAGAATAAATCTGGGTAAATCAGTTTAAATGTCATAAATCAGTTAAAATCTTAGGATGATTTTAAATCGGTGTACAAATTTTAAGGAGTTAACCGCCCCTCGCCTGCTATTTATCTGATAAACAAAAATATCTATCTGCCTATATCAGGTGTTTGGGGCAATGCTATTGTTCTTGAGGAATGTGTGCAAAAATAAATTGTTTTCTTTTGTTACTTGCTATTGTCCTTATTATATTGATGATTTTCTCACTAATTATCTGTCAAATGTAAAATCTTCTTATTGAAAACTACTGGAGATCACTTCTCACACCTGTCACAGAAATTTCAGTTTTTTTAAGATGAAAACTACTATCACAAAATTGAATAAAAACGGGAGTGCACGTCTTCTGTTTACAAATATCAGATTGTTGCTAAAGGGTTCAGGAGGCAAACAAAAAAGTTTTTGGCTGATAAGGCATATTACAGTTTTTGAGAATTTTATAATGACTCTTTAAATTAAATTTGGTTTCGTCTTGTTTGTCTTTATCTGTTCCATTTGCACTTTTGCGTTTCATTTCGTTTTTTTTTTCTTTTTTGTTGCTTTGTGAACTTGTTTTATAGGTACTCCTAATCTAGTTTTAGCATAATTTTAAACTTAATTTTAATAGACCTTTATGAACTTTATATTCTTTGTAACTTTAAATTCTATTTTTCTAATGGCTTTGTCAACAACTATGTATTGTTATTATGACATTAAAGCTATCTTTTGACTTGGCTTGCATACATTCCCACATTGCAAAAAAGCTACTGATCCGGACATAGGTTTGTAAGTATGATTTGTTATTTTGTGTGAAAAATAAATTGAAAGTCAATGGTATAGTGTTTAATTTATTATTATGGCATATCCAAATCAATTGGGTAATTCTAACAATAGTTGGGAAATTCTAACAATAGCTGGGAAAAAATCTAGGGAGTCCTAGGGAAAATTTGCAACACCACCTCGAGATTTTTATTGTCAACCACCTGACATCTCTGTCTAGACATCATCCTATCAATAGAGGAATTTTTGTCATATCCTAGGTCTCTTAAAATTCCAGAATTTTTTAAACTATCTGTTGAAGAAAAATCGCCTTTTTCTGGAGCCATACTTAAAATACACATTTTCTAATATATTATGATGTAAGTTAAGAGAAAACGTTTTAAACAAGTTGTGGTTATCACAAGAACTTTTAGTCAAAATATTTACTAAAAGCCAAAACACCAAACTTTACTGAACATCGCATATGTCCATTCTCTCTAGGTAAATACAATTAAAATTCTGTGTTTTCATTGGCCGAACATAAGCACATAGCATAAGAAGTTAAAAGTTGCTGAACTTATGTTGTTCTTATGTTATGTCGATCTATAAATTGCCTAACTCAAATTTGATTGTTTAACTTCTTATGCTTATGTTATGTCAATCTATAAATCCAGCTTTAAAATTTACCTCCACAAACACTTGCAAAATAGAATATAAAATAACTTGGAAAATAGATGAAAGTAATAATGCAAAATTATTTAAAAGATATACTAATCGCTAAGGAATGTTACACTAAGATACTTTTCACATTGCTGGATCTTATTCTTCATTATTACTACTTATTATAATGTTTAGATAAATACATAGTGATACTCATAAAAAGGTACTTTTTGTATTGGAAATGGGTATGCATATTGAGGTGAAATTTGTGTCACTTTAGAAGAGCTAAGGTAGTATTTCAGTAATTTAAACATCTTACCCAGAAATCGGATTCATCTGTATCCCTAGTTAAGAGCTCATCAAAACTTATTGTACAGTTAGCAACAAAAACATCAGGGGGTATCGCGGCATCATGAAAAACGGTAAGAGTAAGAGTCTTTGCGTTTTCGACGCTATGCTCAAAGAACTCATTCCAGACGGGGTCAAACGTTTTCGGTTTAGTTGTAGAATGGGCAAATTGGGTGTCGTCCACATCTACTGTAACATAAGGGTCCAGCGGTTGCTCGTCCGCCTTCCCGAACGTGTGTCTTTTGGAGCAATCCGTCGGACGCAGACCCTGAGCTTCGCATATTTTTACAATAACCGTGCCAGTGAACATGGCCCTAGCGCACTACCAACGGTTGTTTTGATTAAATTCACCACACCCGCACTAAACTGTCCTCAAAAGTGTTATTAGCTACATAGGTAAATGTGACGGGAAACGAAGGAAACAAATCCAGAAAATAATATAGCTCGCTCGACAGCCATGAAGGTCGCGCGCTCGGCTCGTTTCGATACCTCCCCGTCGCTCCCACAGGCATCGGCCCTGCGTACTTGACGTTGCCGTGACATAGATTCGGGAAACCAGGACGCTGGCACAGCCTTGCGCCCTTGTAGTCCAGGTGACACTCCGTAATCCGTAACAAATCGATAATGATATTAATTTGAATTAGACTACTTTACTAAGAGCACACCTCCTACAATCTCTAATACCTAGATCATATTATTATATATGATAATGATATGATCTAGGCTCTAATATAACTAAATATAAGTAGTACAGTGACCATAGATAAATAGATAATACAGTCACACTAAACTAATAATAATAATGTGACTACTATCTTCTGTGAAGTGTCAGGTATCTGAAATTAGTGAAATCTGAAGTCTGACCAGAGTACCCATATACGTAAAAAAAAATGAGAGTACCAGAGTTGTGACCAGAGCAATGAGCATAGATAAATATTAAGGGGGACCAGAGTATAACGAGCCGCGGTTACAAACCATAATGACATTTGGGTGGGCGGGGCTTGAATTGTTTACTATTTGGAGCAAAGCCGAAGAAAGAAGAATTTCCCTTGTATGATTTGGAGCTTCTTCTTTCCTTGTCTAAGATTTGGAGAGTTTGTTTGAATCATATATATACGTATTATATATATGGTTTGAATGTCTTGACGGTCCAGCGAGTTACCTACAACGGCTCTAGTGGTCCAGTGGTTCCATGCTGCGTTTCTGGCGCGAGCCTCGATTCCCTCCAGTGTCAAGACTTTTTTAAAGTTATGTTTGTAAAGTTTTTTTTTTAATTAATTTTGGGTACGCCTTGGGTTAGCACTTGGGTAGTTTCCTTTTCTTGAGCCCCCGTAGCGAGCGGAGGGCCCTGCGTGAGTGAAATATCAGATGTTCTAAAATAGTAAACAAACCATGTAATAGTAAGCAAACCATGTCCCGCCCATTATGGTTTATAGCCGAGTGTTATACTGTGGTCTGACTACGGAGGGCTATATAGCCCTCCGTAGGTCTGACTGTGCTGGTGAATATGGACTAGCCCGCCGTACAGTGTTGCCAGGGCATGATACTGTATCATGTTGCCAGGGTAACAAAGTAAAAAGTCGCCACCGACTGGTATGAAGAGTCGTCATTTTGTCGTCACATCTTCTTCGGAATATTCAGGACTTCAGGATCAGGACATTAAACTGTGTAAACTGTCAATATGAAATGAAATCTTCATTAATAGCAACATGCTAGAAGGTCTACAAAAAATATATAGTAATCATAAACATACATACACAGTACACACACCCATACTAGCATAACACACAGATACACACACATACATATACAAGTACTTTAGCTTACTTCCTATATCACAATTGTTTGTTTACACAAATGAATGCACAATTTTTTGAATATATCTAAAGTATCAAAATTCTTAAGTTCAAAAGGAAGATTGTTGTATTCAACTAGACCCTTATGAAATAAACTATTTTGGCTAAAATTATTTAGCACAGTCTGTACATAAAAGTTTCCCCTAGAACGATTTTCATAGGCTGTATGTCCTCTACATAGGCAAGTTGTTCCAATCCAATAAATGTTTTTGACATATGCTGTGTTTTATTTTGTAGATTGTTGTCATAACATTGACAAAGATGCTTTGCCAATTGCCTGACACTTAGAGAACTTAGAAGGTTAGTTGTTTCTAGCATAAGCATATATTTGACACTTGTGTATTTATCACAACCTATTATAATTCTTAAAGCTTTGATTTGAGTTTTTTGCAAAGGCCACCTACACTACATAGGTGGCCTTGCGTGGAATGTATTCACAATGAAGGGGGATTCTTTGTGAATGTATTCGCGGAAACAAATGCACGCTGCTGTATATCCACTATAAGACGGCTTTTGTTAAATATATCCTGATTTTTAGTTAACTAAAGCAAAATATTTCGTAAAAAAGTGCATTCAAAGCACGGCACAAGGAGAAACGGTATAGTATTCCGGCAGCCAAAACTCGTCGAGTTCGCGCATTGACGTACGTTGCGTAAGAAAATCAAGACGCTGCATTTGATTTATATTGAACAATTTGACATCGTGGTTTTCTAACTGTGAATGTTGAATTATTTGATTTTCGAAATGCCTGGATGTGCTGTGGCAAAGTGTAATAACTACACTAAATCTACTCAAGGCAGTAATATTAGATATTTTCGTTTCCCAAAAAATAAAGAGCTATGTAAGAGGTGGATCATTGCGTGTAGACGGGAAGATGAGATAAACGTAAAGAATGGTATGTATTTAAGTAACTAGGTGGTCTATTATGTGATAGGTTGTAATTAATTTGTAAAAAAAAAACTAATACATATAACTTTTAGCTTACATATGTTCTGTTCATTTTGAGAGCGTTTATTTTGCTGAGCCTACACTTAAAGAGAACTTATTAAATTATACGTCAAAAACTAAGAGAGGTCTTAAACTGGATGCCGTACCTACGTTAAATATATCTGAAAAGGAAAATAAAGGCAATTCAGATAGTATGACAAACGAAGAAAAATTAGTGAAACAATAGTTTCCAATAGAGCTATGATGGATTTGGACATGGACAATCATAGTTTGGACGTGCCAACCGAAAACGGTGTGAAAAGAAGCTTATATAAGATTAAGACTGCTAAACAGACAAATCAGTTTTCAGAATTGTAAAAGGAAGATGGACAAGAAAATGCAGAAATTTACAAATCTGAAACAATAATATCGTTAAATTTTTTTCTTAAATAATTATCTTTTTTTATTAACCTTACCTGACAGGCCTTTTTATTATTAAACTGTAAATTCTGTGTACTATGTATTTATACCTAGTCAAATTAAAAAACATATTCCATTAATAATTTTTTTATTTAATAATTAAATAATTTGTAAAAAAGAATACTACTGAATTTATTTTTTGACAAAACATTTTAGCTTCTACGTTGTGAAAATAATAACTAATAACATAAAAAAAAATGAATTTACTAGTAGTATATTTGGATAAGCAATTATTTCTCCACATGAAAAACATCTTATCACATAGAGAAAAAAATTTTTACTACTTGTCAAATCAAAAGTTATTTCTAAATTTCATAGATTTTAAATTTACGCAATTCTTGTCGTGAAACCAATGTATTTTAAACGCGCGCTATGTCTGAGACTTAACGCAAGCTACGTCACAGCTCGGCAGCGGTGCGCAATACTATACCGTTTCTCATTGTGCCGTGATTCAAAGTACACACCTACGCTAGATGGCGCTAGAGTCGGTATCGAAAATTACATCGGGTCTACAGACGCTTTTCAGAAATTTAGATGTGGCTGCACATTGCACAAGGATTTTGTATAGTAATAATTTGGACCAGTAACTCAAATTTTTAAGTAATTTGTTTTTGCGTTTTTTGAAGAACAAACCAAAACAAGCCTTATTACTCAACTTTTTTAATATTAAAAAATAAATAAATAAAAATTGAGCAATTTTAATTCCCGATTGTAGATGTCGACGCCGGGCCGGGCTAAAATATTTTCTAATTAGTGTATCCAAACCAAAACTGACACAGCACAGAGATGTAGCAGTGTAGCACGTAATAAAAAAAAATAGTAAAATACCGATTTCCAATTTGCCGATAAAATGCGATGATGCAAATGAATATTGAACAATGATGATGATTATTAGGCTCGGTAGCTGTGAATAACATTACAAGAACGGAGCACGGTAACTAGCGCCTCGCCGGTATAGGGAGCCGTGATCCCGAACTCTGCTCGTCAATAGACACTTTTAAAGCGGCCTATTCACATGCG
Source organism: Pissodes strobi (assembly GCA_016904865.1). Lineage (NCBI taxonomy): Eukaryota > Metazoa > Arthropoda > Insecta > Coleoptera > Curculionidae > Pissodes > Pissodes strobi. The sequence continues at coordinate 29,895 of JAEQML010054634.1, read as the reverse complement.
AGTTTGTTCGGCGGATTTGTTCGGCGAGCATGTCCGGCGGACGAATCCGGTATCCGCGTGCTCGTCAGATATGTTCTGCTCGCCGCCCGTCGTTGAAGACGACGATCATAGACGCGAGCCGAGCAAATCTGAATATCAGTAGTCGTGACGAACTTATCTGTGCGTGCTAGATGCAATATGGCGTTCGCTGACAATAAAGAATTCTGGAAAAGTTTCATTGCTCTATACAAATCAAAGCCTTGCTTGTGGAAGGTGAAGAGTCAAGAATATTCCAACAAATAGCTGCGTAACGAAGCTTATGCTGCTTTGACCACAGTCTCTTCTTCTTTCTGTCATCAAATAACCCTACAAATCCTACAAGTATAGCAATTATTTTCTGCTCCATGACGCCGCATACAATACACAACTGCCAACACGATCCTTCACACTGCAGATTTGCGCGTTTGTGAGTACTTGTGGTGGATTTGTCTGCCGTACATATGCGCCTATGTATAGCAACCATGGATCTATCTGTTCGACAAATCCTCCGTACATAATCGCATGTGAATAGGCCGCTTTACCCATGATGCAATAATGGTGTATCATGCTTTTTAACCCCTTAAGGTTCCCAACCGTCCCGGTTTGGCCGGGACTAACCAGGAATCAGAAAGTTTGTCCCGGCAAAAAAAGTTCTTTGGCCGGGACTTAAAAAATCCCGGAAATTCTAAACTTAACAATATTCAGAAATTCTCGTTTATACAGCAACGCTACGAACTGCGACGACCGCCGCGCCGTTCATTTTGCTATTTGCGCTTTGCGCACGAGAAGTCGAGTGGGGTGATTTCACGACGATGCCTGTTAAAATATTGTCTATGCAGGTCTGTACGCGTATGCTACCCAACCCACCTTTGGATATTCAGTCTGTCATGATTTTGCCATCAAACTTTTATATATATTTTTTGAACATTTTCGAACTTCTCATGAATTGTTTTCGAACTTTATTGATTTGTAGTTACAATAAACTGTTTTAATAGTTTACTCTTCTGAAATGGATAAGTACGTACACTTAGTCATTTCTTTAAGTGCGCAACAATTGCCATTCAGAGGGCGCCGATTCCTTGTTTTTTAAATGATTTTAACGACTTTTGAGTAAAAATTGGGCGTGGCACCCCAAAAATTTTCCGCCTTCGGCTGATTTGCCTACTCCTCGGCCTACGGCAAGCTTTTTCGTGGAACGAGCTGCCACTGAAAAACAATTGTCTCGGAATGGTCGATGCTTTAAGTTGGGAACCTCCTTATTTTAGGAGAGGATAGCTCCCAAGATGCATTCCGTTTACTATTGGTCGAAACAATTGGGCGGGACTTGATATATTTGAGATGTCTTATTTCGCATGGCCCTCCGCTCGCTAAGGGGGCTCAGAAAAAGAAAACTAACCAAGTGCTAACCAAAACTAACCCAAGACATACCCAAAATCAAGAAAAAAACTGTTTAGAACATAACATTAAAAAAATTAAAAAGCAACAGGGTGTGTACTCGAGCCGCCGAATTGAGACCTAACCATCTAAACCCCTCGAGCACGAGGGCTGGAGGGCTCTTGCGACAGACTGATTGCATCGCGAAGACATGACGCGAAATCAACTGACGTATTCCAAGCCCTTCCCAATTGTTTCGACCAATAGTAAACGGAATGCATCTTGGAAACTAGCCGCTAATCTTATTTTTACTACCTTAAATGTTAAACGTTTTACATAGCAAGCGCAGTAGCTCAAACATAACCGATTACACCAAGAATCGTAAACTCTTACAAGATTGCTCAATCTCATAAGACACGTTCGTCAAAACATCGATCGTACGTGTTTGCTTGTGACGTCAGTCGCAGTCCTCGACCGGATTGTTTCTATTCTGACAATGCATTTTAAGACGTATAAAATCGTTGTGTTCAGTGTGCTTTGAATAATTATTTATTTATTTATTTATTTATTTATTTATTTATTTTATTTATTTATTTATTCAAGTATCAACAGCCACAAGGGCCAATTACAGATACACTTACATAACTAGCACTAGGACTATACCAAAAATAACTATACATTCATCGAACCAACAACTTATTTTCAATGATTGCTTTAAACTGTTTAAGACTAGTACAGTCAATATCTATGTCAGAAGCATACTCATTAAACAGATGACACATCCGATACATTGGGGAGCTCTTATATAAGTTCGTTCTCGGAAAATCAAGATAGAAAACTTTTTTAGATCTTACGTTCATCCTATTCACCACAAATGGTAGCTGTCCCAAAATATCGGGTCCATCAATCTGACCTTTCAACAGCTTAAACAAGGTAGACAAACATGTTTTAATTCTTCTATCTGCCAATGACATACGACTGAAGATTCTAAGTAAATAATTATTATCGCAGCCCTGATGAGGGTAATATCCAAAATCCTTAAAAAACATATACTTTAAAAATTTGCGCTGTACTCCCTCAATACCCTTCACCCAAACGTCGTACTGAGGCGACCATATAACACTGCCATATTCAAGCTTTGGCAACACCAAAGTGTCAAACAATTTAAAATTTGTGTCAATGCTAAAATGCTTACCGTTTCTGACAATAAAACCCATTGCTCTCTGGGCCTCCTGAATTTTAGTTACAATGTGCTCAACAAATGACAGACCACCATCAAACACAACACCCAAGTCTCGTTGACCACTAACACGTTTCAGTTGGTCACCATTAATGGTATACTGGTTGGCAACCACTGAATGGTTCAGTGTAAAGGACATACAAGAACATTTACTTACATTTAAATTAAATCCATTAACTGTGCACCAATTTGCAACATTGCAGAAATCAGTTTGCAGTTTATTACAGTCGTCCTGAGAATTTATATCCAAAAATAATTTGAAATCATCTGCAAAAAGTAAAGCTTTTGAGTCTCTAACTACACCAACAATATTATTTATTGCTACCAAAAAAAGTAGTGGGCCCAAGTTTGATCCTTGAGGCACCCCAGACGTAGATTTAAAAGTTAGGGATTTACAGCCCTTGATCTCCACATATTGTTCCCTATCGAACAAATATGACCTAATCAAATAGACAAAGTTAGGAGTTACCCCCATATCAGACAACGCTTTTATGATTACACAGTGCCTAACTTTATCAAAGGCTTTTTCCATATCAGTATAGATAACGTCTACTTGTTTTTTATTTTTAAAAGCCTCATGCACATACTGTGTAAAAGTTACCAAGTTGGTAAATGTGGATTTCTTTGGCAAGAAGCCGTGCTGAAGAGTTGTTATAAATGGTGCAACTTTACTGTAAATTATATCAAATATTACTAGCTCAAAGATTTTAGACACTGCACAAACTATAGTGATTGGGCGATAATTGTTTATTTGCTGTCTAGAGCCACTTTTGTACACTGGAACCACTTTAGAGCTTTTCCATTGAACTGGATATACTGATGTTTTGAGACTCAAATTAAAAATAAACTTCAATGGCTCGACTAAGCATTCACTACATCCCTTCAAAACATAAGCAGGCACCCCATCAGGCCCTATGGCTTTATTGCCTTTAACGGTCTTTATGGCATTTCTTATTTCATTCGAGGTAACTTCACTCTGACAGAAATTAGTCATTAAAGGAAGATTGCTACAGCCAACTCCCTCATCCTGAACAAAAACTGATTTAAAAAAAGAGGCAAAACCCTCTGTTACCCTCTCAGATTATAATAATTTTAACTCGTGTGCATGGTGAATACATTTGTGTTCATTGTATTTCTGTAAAAAACTTAAAAAAAAACGGTGCTTTTGAGCTTTAGCAGATACTTTTAAAGTTGGTGTACTTGAGTGATCATCAACCGTGTTTTTGAGCTTGAACAAAGACAAGTTTGTGTACTTGCTGCTTGCTTATATACAGATATATTATTAAAATGTGCATACATTTCTTTTACGTTTTTTAGTGTAATAACCCAAGAATCGTAAACTCTATTACGATTCTTGTGTACTCCTACATATATAGTTATATATGCCCAAGTTTTGTTCTTAATTACCTATTTTTAGTATATAAGTAAGTATAATGTAAGTATTTATTTTATACCGCACCCGACCTACTTCTCATTTATTATTCAATAATTTAATAAGTACTATATTACGCTCTTTTTGTCCACCTAATGGGCGCAAACCTTCACTCCAGCTTAGAAGGGACTGGGAGTGAATAATCTCAAATCGAAATTTTAATTTTGAGAACTTAAAATTAAATATTAAATGAAATAAAGTGTGTCAATGCGTAGGCTAAAACGAGCTGTCGCCGAGTGTATAAATTGGGCCCTAGCTCAAATGCCGGAGAGTAGGGTGCGGGTTAATTTATTAAGGTTTAATTTTATTTTAGACAGCAAAAGCGAGAACTACCCCAAAGTTGAAATATGGAACTCGTTTTAGCTTAAGCTTCGCGACAAAATAAATGTATACAAAAAATTCGTTATTTATTTCTATCAGGAAAATCGATCAATAAAACAATAAAAATTAAGTTAGGAAATTAGATTAAATATATATTCCGGCAATTTATCAGTAACAATAACAGAGCAATAATTACCCAGAAATTAATCAAATAGCAAAGTCGGTTAAAGCAAGTACCCCAAATCAACCGAAAACTAAAGCCGATGAAAATAATACTCAAAAATTAATCAAAGGTAACTATAGCAAACGATGAACAAATACTAGACTATTAATCAAAGGTAAGTCAAAACGATTCAATTATTGAGCGCTAATGATAAAAAAACAGATACTTATGGAAGCGGCCTGTCCCGTTGGATATTCGCTTAAGTTCTAATTAAATAAAACAGGTGAATAAACAAACAAGGGATGGTTTTATTACCTAACAATAAAATATCACAGCTGGTCAGGAGGGAGAAAAGAAAATTAAGTTGTAGAAAATTTCAGTAGTCAATTCTTATGTTTACTGTACTCTTAAAGGTAGGCTTTATTCGGTGAAAATAATTCACACGCTTATTCTAAACAAATTCCGAAATATTTAATTATAATTGATGACAATCGCTTAAAGCATTAATAAAAGAACGTCAGTAATATGTGTTGAGAGCCAGACACTGTGAATAACTTCTCGTTATAGGTAAGTTCAATTAGCCCGAGTGATCACCTAATTAAAAACTAATTCACGGTTGTCGAATCATGATCTGTCACATATACCGTATAGCTAACTATCTATGGCTTTTCAGTTCAATTACGTCTCGTTGATAACTGCCGCAAAGACAATATATAAATAAACCAGTTAGACCTGGCGTTATTATAGCCATTAATTAATTACATACCTTAACACATGGCAATTTATTCCACGGTTAAGTTACCAGTAGGACAAAGATAATAAACAATTTGTTCGAGTAAAGAAAATCAAAGGCCGCAATAAAAAAACAATTGAAAATTACGCAAAGTCCACTAGGATAATGAGTAATAGTAATAGTAATGATCCGATCTACAGTTATTCAACGTAAGCTAGAAATCGTGAAAATTGAGTACAATAATAAACTAGTTCGGCCTACAACATTATTGCGTCAGTCAATTAACAGTTCAAAAAAATAATAAATTCGATCCAAAATATGATTTACTCTATATCAGCGGATCTAACTGAATTTAGAATTTGACTAAATAAAAGCCAGCATTTAGGCTCGTCAAAATTACCCAAAAATAATAAAAAAATCAAACTTCTCTTGGGAGGAAATTTGAGAATTTAATTTAAATAAAATCAAGTATTTTAGACTTGACAAGATTGTCCAAAAATCCAAAGTTCATTTAAAAGAAAATTTGAATGACTAAAGGTTTCCTTAATTAAGAAGAAAGAGGTTAAAAAGTTATTCTTTGTTCGAAAACAAAGCCAAAAAAATATTATAATTAGAGATCGTAGTTAATCACTAATTCGCCGCAACATAGATGAATGAAAAAAAAAATAAAATGAAAATTGTTCACTTGATAGATGAGTAACTCCTCAGGCAGCTTCCAGAAAGAACTGCTCACAGTAGGAAGTAGACCTCCTTGACAGGCGAAGGACTGCAAGGCTCTATACAAGAGGTACGCTAGACAGGCGTAGCCAAGAAACACTCTGTCTCTAACGATGCTCGCAGATAACAAGGAACAACTCGACAATGGCAATAGGCCTCACAGTAGGAATAAACCCAGCATTGGTAGTAACCCCAACGGTAGTCCCCTGTGAAAGAACACATTTCAAGGTTCCACACGTAACTCTTAATGGACGAGCATTATAAAAAGAGAAATCAGAATTTAAAAAAAGAACAATAATTTACCTGTGTAGGGGGGTAGCCAGTTGCTGAACGCTAGACGGCTTTTAGTTGGGCAAGTGAGCTTCTGTAAGAGATTAAAAAGGGAATTAAAAATCTGTCCACGTGCGTCACAAAATGACGGCGTTTTCAGAGAGACAAAAAACATGCACAAAAAACTCAACTCACCTTGCAAAGCAGGACTCAAATCCCACAAAGGGCAGTTTAAGACACCAACACTTACGAAAAGATAAGGTACAACTAAAGACTGAAACTGTTAAAATGACGCGGTCAGAAAAATCCCATTAACAGGCGAAAATCAAAATTGACTTCGACCGGCGTCCAAAATGACAGCTTGACTCGGTTCGTCGTAAAAGAGTGACCCAAGCGGCCGAAAACCGAAGAGCAATACCGCACGAAGATTCTTCCCCCGGAAGAAACTCGCACAACCCATGAACTTCCAGTATGGTCGATCACATGTCCCTCTCAATAATTCATCCAAGGGAATTAAACGCTAAAAACCTGGGATTTCGATGCACAGGCATCCCAAAAAAAAAACAACCCAAAATAGCTAAAAGGGCATCGTCATTAAGCCACTCCAACCAATAGAATTTCCCAGTTTTCCATGGATAATTAATTAACTGCGCGCGCGATGAAACTTGGTAGCCAATCCGAAACCAGTACGTACTATGAAAATATTAGAAGGTCACCGATTCTAATTTTACGCGCTAAATTCAATTTGTTTAAAATCGCATCATTTAGCAGTGCGGGTTTATTTTAAAAAATCTCGAATGGAGGAGCCGAGGAGCGACGAAACCAAATCAGCTGGCATAACTACGAGGGTCTCCCCGTTATTACCTACGAATGCGTTAGGGACTATGGGGAGGGTGATTAATTCTAGGGTGATTTACGCATCGATATACGCCGGACAAAACGGCCTGTGACATTTATTTATTTATTTCTGTATCAATGGGCAATAGGCCCAATATAAAAATCAACTAAATATGTAGACAAAAACTAAAGTACAAGTAAAAGTAAAACCTAACCTAGACCTACACTATAAAACTTATTAAGACATCAAGTACACTATTAACACAACAATTCTCACAATAAATTTCAAATATTAACGAACATTAGCCCAATAACCACATCCAACCTGGAGTATCACAAAACGTATATCACATTGTGCTTCAAAAGCCCCAAGAAAAGATTTCTGTCAACAAAGCAGTCCAAGTGAGCTGAGCATTGATTACCGATTGTGCATACTCTGGTGACAAAATAATTGTTTCTGTAGTTCGCCCTGTGGGAAGGTATATGGAAAGAAGACGCCTGTCGGTTTTGCCGAGCTAGAACATAAAGACCTATCTCTCCAAGAAGCATATGGAACAGGAAATCCTTGAGTGGGAACATAATAAAAGACCGTCAAATCACGGTTCCCACGACGAGTCCGGAGACTAAGAAGATTAAGCATTAAGCTCGGTTTCAAACTCCTGATAATCAATGGGAAGTGGGATATTTATCTTGAAAGCAATGTACCTCAAAAATGTGTGCTGGATTTGTTCAATAGTTTGAATATAGATGTTGTAATGAAGTGACATGAGCCATACTCATGGTGAGGACGAACACAAATACACAATACAGCAGTTTAAGAGAAAATATGTTTTCGAGATCTTTGGTACAACTTTTAACAAATCCCAGCATTTGTAAGGACTTAGAAATGATTGCCACAATATGGGAAGAAAAACTAATCTGAAAGTCCATCAGTATGCTCAGGTCTTTTGCATTAGGTAAACCTTCAAAGGGAGTACCATTAATGGAATACACATACTAGGGGTTTACTACTACGACTATAGATCATGGAATGACATTTTTTAATATTTAAGTCCATATAGTTATCCTTACACAAAGTGACAAGTCTATTCAGACCGAATTGAAGTCCAAAACAGTCATTTGCATTTGAAGCTCTACAATAAAATTTAAGATTGTCTGCAAACAATGGCTGCAGCTTACGTCACAGCCAGTGAGAGTCTTCGCATTGCATTGGCGGAGATTAGCCGATTCGGCAATCCTATTAGAGTTTACGATTCTTGGACCTGAACGAGTTTCGTTATTTATCCATGTCTAATATCTATACAGTCTATAGAGATGCTTCCAAGAGGTTTCGTGGTGTAGTGGTAGTGTGAGGAACAAAGGGCCAGCACCTGATGTAGTAAAATTTGATTCGACAATAGTTCTGAAAAATTTAATTTTAATTGTTCAAAAAATTAAATTACGTCTCGACTAAAAACGCAGGGAAACTTTGTTTCAAAAAGAGAGCCATTGGTCAGGGGCGATTCTAATTTCCAGTCTCAGCGAATTAAAACGAAAGACAAAAAGTCATGACCTTAAAAGGTTCAAGTAACCGCTTGGATTTTAAGCCTGCACATGTGTGAGCTAATTTCCGTACCTAAGCTGGGCATGGAAAATTTTGAATACTTGGATTGAAATGTAAAAACTAGTTAAAACTCGAAGAGGTGTTTTCGTCGAAAATTGGGGCCATTGCGTCACCTCACACGTGAATTTCTTGCAGGTGTACTGATTCCGGATTTTTATGGGGAACAAACCCGTCAAAAAGCTGGTATAAAAGCGTGAAATTATCGGAAAAGTTTTAACTGAATATCCATTTGTCGTGGGTTGTAATGCCCGAATGTGGCGCGAGAAATTTATAATATAGCTTTGATTTTACAAGTCTGTTACTGTGGTCACAGTATTGACCCAACCGAAATTAGTGCCTCACAGTTTTTAGGCTCGTGGAAATAACTGAGTAATTAAGTAAATTTATGTCGTCGGCTTGAAAAGTAATGTAAAGAAACGTCGAGGGAAAAGGTGGTCATACAGAAGCAATGGAGATAAGGCTGGCAAGTTCCGGGTTAACATTATGCGTTAGACAGTAAGTTTAGTTTTAAATCATAATGTGTAGAATGCTTGTATATTTGAAAACATTTATTGTCGTATGGCTGCGAGAATTTCAAGAGTATTTCAGTAGAACAATTCAGTGCTAGCGTTAGATAGTAAGTTTGTTTTAAATCATAAGGTGTAGAGTGCCTGTATATTTGGAAACATTTATTGCTGTATGTATTCGATAATCAAATGAGTATCCGATTAAAAAAAATAGTGCTGGCGTACTCTGTAATTTTATTTAGTAATTCACTGTGGAAAGAAGATTGCTAATTGAATTTCTTTTCTTAATCAATAATTGTTTGACTGGCTCGTTTTAATTATCATGCTCTCAGATAAAATATAATATTCTAGGAAAGTTGATACACTGGAAAAAATCCACAGCGACTAAATAATAATACCAGTGTAATTTTTCTTTTACGGTGCAAAGACTGATTGTATGGCGGCCTGTAGATACGAGGTAATATTAGAAAATAAGTGAATAAAGTTAGCCACTATTAAATAATAAAATGCTCCCTTTCAAATGTATGCTCGTGCTCCCTTAAAAGATTCTCAATATCAAATATTGATTTATTAATTGCAAAACGAAACTGATGTGGCTTACATTCATTTCATTAAATTTCATATACCTGAGAGTAGAATTTAGTACTGGTCAGAGGCATAAAGTGGTTTTCAACTAAGTGACGAAATATGGGCGGTTGCCCAAGTGTATAGGTAAATAATTTTACGACGAAATAGGGTGTCAACACACTGGTACTGCGAACCCAGTTACAGATAATGAACAGGAGGTCAAGAAAAAACCGAATACACAGTAAGTAAAGGAATAGGGTAAGCGGCGTTCATTACAGTACGATTCTGGGTTTCCGATATTGGCCTCCCGCGTTCGATTCCCATCGATGGCAAGTGACCTTTTTATATATTTTTTTAAGGTTATGCTCGTTTCTTTTTGTAAATTTTGGTTAGTTTTGTCTGCTTGCGCCTCGGAGCGAGCGAAGCAAGTGGAATTAAGATTGACTTCGAAATTTATTCGGGCCGTCTCGGGATCATTCGTTTTGCGTGGGGTTTAGCAGTGTTCGATTCCTGTCGGATTACTTTTATTTTTTTTAAGGTTGTGTTTGTAAAAAGTAGCGTGATGTGAAATATTAGACATTCTAAAATATTGAAAAAGCTCTCTAAATAGTAAAGTAAACAAATCAAGTCACTGCGTTATTGGCCATGCTCATTAGTTGTCGTATTGCGGCTAGCTCCAAGTAGTTTTAGTGTTTATAGACTTGCATCTAGCCGGACCGTGCAAGTTTCCATCATTCGAATATCGATCCCGATTACAGTGACTCAAGTGCAAGTGTGAAGTGGTGCTTTCAAAAACTATCAATTGAAGTGAATATCGTACTGCTGCTCCCGATCTGATTTAATTACAAATAATGCCTGTAAATAATTGATCGTGTGAGTCGTTGGTGGAAAAGTTGTAAAATTGGATTGTCATACTGCATTTTTTTCCTGATTTTTGGGCATGCCTTGGGCTGGTTCCCATTCGTTGAGCCCCGGTAGCGAACGAAGGGCCATGCGTGAAGTGAAATATTATTGTAATGACAAAAAATTTGTGTTAGAGCCGTATTATAGTCCACCATCAAAACATATAACAATAATCGTTGGCGTGGTTACGCAAATACGCATACGAATGTGGAACGGCTCTGCTAGATGCAAGTTCCGAGCTGTCAACTGTTTTTATGATTCGCCTCTATCGAGCCACGGTTACAAACCATAATGACAGTTGGGTGGGCGGGGTTTGAATTGTTCACTATTTGGAGAGTTTGTTTGAATTTGAATGTCTTGACCAATGAAATGAATAGTCATGTTATTCATTTCGATGGTCTTGACGGTCCAGTGGTCCAGTGTCTTGATGCTGTGTTTGCTGTGCTGCTGTGTCTTGATGCTGTGTTTCCGTCACTTACGTCTGGAGACTATCCGATAACTCTCAGCAGCATGCCTAAATTCACTTTTCGCAGGCCCTTCGCTCGCTCCGCTCGCTACGGGGGCTCAAGAAAAGGAAACTAACCAGGTGTTAACCAAAATTAACCCAAGACATACTCAAAATCAAGAAAAAAAAACGATTTAGAAATCTAACCTTAAAAAAAAATAAAAACCGATGGGGTTTGAACTCGCGCTAAACCATGCAAACCTCTGCTGACTGCTGAGAGTTATGGGATAGTCGCCAGACATAAATACGGCGCTACGGGCTTGATTCCCGCGAGTGGCTAGACTTTTTTTTAAAGATGTTTGTAAAGTTTTTTTTTACTAATTTTGGGTACGCCTTAGGTTAGCACTTGGTTAGTTTCATTTTCTTGAGCCCCCGTAGCGAGTGAAGCGAGGAGGGCCATGCGTGAATGAAATATTAGGTTTATAACCGCTGCTCGCTAGAGTCGAGTGTTTTCATGTACTTCGCGGTACAACCAGTCGTATGTATGTCCTCTGAGTCTGATCTGATGGTCCACCCGTCATTTTTATTTTTTTAAAGATTTTATTTCTAAGCAGTTTTTCAGTTTTTGATGTGTAAACATCTTACGCGGCGGTATGCGGGTAATCTCGGCAAATGCGACGGAAATGGGGGGACGGACTGTGTAAACCGATACTAGCAGCTAGGAGGTATTATACAATTTTGCCATTTAAAATCGTTTTAAACGGATTTTAGACGGTAAAAAGGCGTATTTTAAATCAAACGAACTGTCAAAAGTATTATTGATGTGTAAACATCTTACGCGGCGGTATGAGGGTAATCTCGGCAAATGCGACGGAAGTGGGGGGACGGAAATGTGGGGACGGAATGTGTAAACCGATTCTAGCCGCTAGGCGGTATTAATATACATTTTTGCCATTTCAAATCGTTTTAAACGGATTTTAGACGTTAAAAACTCATATTTTAAATTAAACGAACCGTCCAAAGTATTATTTTTATTATATTATATTCGCAGTGTATTTGGATCCATAGCACAGCTTATTTTTAATGGACGGTTGAATTTAAAATGAATTTTCGGTTCAAAATCCACAATAAATTCGTCCGAAGCCACGGCTATCGTCCGAATTTTCGGATTTTTATACAATTTTGTCATTTAAAATCGTTTTTAACGGGTTTTAGACGATAAAAAAGCATATTATTATTTTAAATTAAACGAACTGTCAAAAGTATTATTCAGATGCCCAGACTTTTCAAAACAATATTGGATCATAGCCCTCTTCTAAAATTTGAAAAAGTTGGTTATTTCTCAAATCAAGGGATGTCGGCCCAAGATTACTAGAAAAATAAGCTGTGCCCATTATGTTGATGTTATTTCTGGTGGCATTATATTTTCGTGTCGAATTTGTGTAGTGAATTAATCCACTCCGAAGCTTCCAGTAAGTATTATTAAAGAATCCTAACTAATATTATAAATGCGAATGTGTTTGTTTTTATTCTATGAACAAGCTAAAATTTATAGATAACGACCATAGCGCGTTGAAAATACGCGCTGTGTTTACACATCAGTCTCGAGTACTAGCAGACTAGCTCAATTTTTTTTTCTAAATTTTGGATATGTCTTGGGTTAGTTCGGGTTGGCACCTGGTTAGTTTCGTTTTCTTGAATCCCCGTAGCCAGCGAAGCGAGCGGAAGGCCAAGCGAAAAGTGAATTTAGGCAACCTACATTACTCCGCTCAGAGTTATGGGTCAGCCCGTAGAGATAAGTCTAGTTTGTCAAGGTCATTACTGTTTATTCTACGAACCACAGAATAATATGTAAATTTTACAATTTTTACTTTTTAGCTCAATGTTTTTGTTATTACTAGAATTGCATCTTGCAACCTACTTAAAATAGTTCATTTATGTCCGATAGTGAAAGTGAAGATTACGACTACGTCTCAGAGACTACAAAACTCATGGACGGACATGTCGCCACAAATAGCAGCAATGCAAATCCTCTGGAAATTCGACATGAAATACCGAAAAAGAGGAACAAAAGAGAAGATCCAGATAACGAGCAAGAAGTTCCAAGTAACCTAAGGCAGGTAAGTACCGAGAAAACTAAAGTCACTTGATAGTCAATTTACCTACTAGAGTAACGTCTGAATCATCTTCTTGCATAGACCACCTATTCATTAGACAAAAATTAAAGTTAAATAACCTAAATACTGAATCATACATTCTTGACACAGATGTGACTGATCATTATCCTATAATGCTAAACATAAATGTTAGCTTCAATGACAATAATGCTGCAGACAACAATAATCAAAAATTTAATTATTACAAGAATACCGAATTATAGAGCACATATCCTCTCTTAAAAATGATAGTGTCCCAGGCAAAGATTTATTTATTTATTTACGGTCACAGTGCCCATTACAAGAGTTTCAACAGTTTCCTTAACACTATAACTTAAATAAAAAATAAAATAAAAAGTCTCAAACTTAAAACCATTAAAACAAATGGAGGTCAAATGACAGACTAGCTAGGCATACGCATAACAAACAACAGTATACAATATACAATAAAAATTAAAACTTGAAGATGGCTAAGTAGAAAGTATGGAAAATAAGGGTTGATATTGACTCAAGTATTGACTCTATAGTAATTGATCACAGATTTCGTTTTATTTGGTTGACACTAGTATTGAAAATATCTAGTCTAATTTGATTGGCTGCCGCCATTGCACGATTTATTGCATTATGCTGACCATAAAGTGTGTCATGAAATTCAAGTTTAAATGTGTTCACCGTTCTAAGGTCTCTGACAGGAACATTTATACAAACTGAAGCTAGCAATTCAGGTGAATAAATTTTGTTATTAACAAGTTTGTAAATAAAGAGCTGCTCATAGATTTTACGTCTAGTACTCAAAGTTTGGATATTAAGCACTTTTAAAATGTCATCATATACAAACACATTCATAGGAATATTTACCTTATAACCCATATATCTTAAGAATTTATGGTGAACTCGTTCTAATGAATTTATATGCACTGCATAATATGGCGACCACACAATACAGCTGAACTCTAGATGAGATCTTATTAAAGGAACATAGAGAGTCTTCAGCACCAGTACATTGCGAAAGTCTTTAGTGTTTCTCTTTATGAATCCCAACATTTTTATGGCTTTATTGGGGCAATGAGTAAGGTGATCCACAAATGATAGTTTTGAGTCAAAAATAACACCAAGATCACGCATACTATCCACTGAATCTATAGTTGAGTTATGAAGATGGTAAACATTCGCTACAGGGTTTTTTTTCCTACTAAATTGCATGTACTTGCATTTTTTTGCAAGGCTAATAAAATTTGTGCATCTGGAGTTGGCAGAGCCGATGGCTCACATTATGAATTTGATTTTCAAAACAACTAAGATACCCAGTTATTTTAAAGAATCTATCATTACTCCAATACACAAATGAGATGATAAGAATAAAATTCAAAATTATCGCCCTATCAGTTTAAACAACTTTGCAAAAGTGTTTGAAATGTGCTTGAAACACAGACTGATTCCGTTTTTTAACAAACACAATATACTCTCTGATAATCAGTTTGGTTTCTCTGAGGGTTTAAGCACGAGAGATGCAATATATTCCCTTGTCGCTGATATTACTAATAATATGAATAATGGTAAAAAAACGATATCTGTTTTTATAGACCTTGCAAAGGCTTTCGATACAGTGTCTCATCAAAGGCTTCTAGAGGTGTTATCACTCTTCAGGTCTTCACTGTAGGGACCGCTGTGCGGACGGTTTTTATGGATTTACAAATTTTTACCCTTTCGTGTATTTACATCCTTAACTGCCTCGTTGAAACTCATAAAAATAAAGACAAATATGAAAAAAATGTCGATTTTCATTCTTATAACACAAGAGGTGCAGAGCAATTACGGCCCCCTTATCTAAAACTGCAAAAGTAAAAAAATAATTCACTGCCCCTTAATCTTTACAATAAATTACAATGCTCCACTCGCCAGCTGACTCTGAAAAAAATTAAAGTTCTGATCAGAGATACTCTCTTAAAACACAACTTTTACTCTGTTGATGAGTTTATCACCACGCCTCTGAATATATGACATATGCGCTCAGATCCTGATCAAGACTTGCTCTAGTAAAATTTATTGTAGTGTAGTTGCATTTTATTTTGTTATTATTGTATCCTTAACCAGCCTATGCCCATGTTATGATATCTTAAATCTATACTTAATAGCATATTTGTCTATATTTATACGGTTCTGTCTGTCTGTCATTTTAAATTATGTTGACTTGTGGGTTGTAGGTTTGTATTGTTACTATTGTTATTTTGTTTTCTGTTTCTTAGTGATTGAACCTTATTTTTAACAACTCATGTACTTCATTCTTCTTAATTTTATGACTTGTGTAAGACTGTAAAGTTATTGACACAAATAAATTATCTATCTATCTATCTATCTATCTATCTATCTATCACACTATGGAATCCGGGGCACGGTATTGGAACTTTTCAGGAATTACTTGCTTGACAGAGACCTATATCTGAAGCTAAATAACACATTCAGCCAACCCTTAAAGATTAAACTAGGAATACCTCAAGGTACAATCTTAGTACCACTCCTCTTTATAACCTACATAAACTCCTGTATTGTATTTGTACATGTTAATGGGTCCAAATAGGACCCTCCACTTCGATCCTTGGTCTATTGTGGCTCACATCTGTGTTTTCCACTATGCCAGAGGCTCGATCCTTTTCAAGGAATCAAACAGCTTTCTGGGGTGGATACAGTATAATTCCTCTTAACCGGCTTCGCATTAACCGGCCGACGGATTAACCGGCCTGTTTACATACATATTATAATATTGATAATGGTGAATCTGTGACGAAATTTTGTGCCGAACTTAACGTTGGGAAAAGCACTATAAGCGACTGACAAAGAGACAGGCGTATATTATGTAAACTTGTTCTAAAAACTGTTATTCAAATAATGTAATATGTATGTAGGTAGACTCAAATCTACGAATAAATACGTCTTTATAAGAAACCTTTCTAACTTTTTATTTGCAAAAAATGTGCTGAAAATATTTTTTCCACGTGAAAAATATACATGCAGGTACACGTCGGATTAACCGGCAAAAATGACAACCGGCCACTTGCGTAGTTCCGAGGTAGCCGGTTAAGAGGAATTATACTGTAGTTTTCAAATCTGCAAGTGTGATTTGAGTATTTCCAAAGACTGTTTGTCTGGTTCTTTCCATTGCTCGACAGTGGCATATAACATGCTCCATTGTTTCTTCGTCCTCCAAGCACAAGCAGCATTCCGTTTCTTCGAAGAGCCCTATCTTGTTCATGTGGCTTCTTAGCCGACAATGGTCAGTGTACATGCCAACTACAGCCTGTACCTGCTGCCGGCCAAGTTGAAGAAACTGTCCAGTTCTCACTCCTGATGGCAGATTCACCGCCCGCCTTGAATGAGTTAGGCCTGGTAACTCTCTCCATTTATCTACAAATTGATTTTGTGTCCACCTGGAGAGGGCTTATTTAGCTTTGTTATAGTCAAGTCAAGTCAAAAATGCTTTATTATCATAGAATATTTTACAATTCTGTCGACAAAGCCTAAATTATAACTAAATTAACAAAGACCTACTTAATTAAAAGAGAATATTAAAATGTAATTAAGTCATCTATAAAAATGTGGTGTTCAATCAAACGTTAAAAAAGTAAAACAAGCATTAAAAGTGTTACACAGTTATAGGACATATACCATCTACATACAATATATTAGTATATCTAGTTTTCATCAACTTACATCTATAAGATACAAGTTTACAACACATACATACATCTACTTAAAGGGAGACAATCCTTCCCCATAATGCATTACTGAGTGCTGAAGTGTGAAAAAGAAAAGGGGGAGGAAGAAAAAAAAAACCTGACTGCTGGGAGATCAAAACCTATCCTCCAAAAACTCATTTACAGTATAATATGACTTACTCAAGAGAATATATTTAAGTTTCCACTTAAAATCTGTAAAAGAATTAGCTTCCCTTAATGTTCTTGGAATATGATTATACATCTTCCTGGCATTATATATTATTGAGTTTTTTATGAACGTTGTGTGTGGTATAGGTGTTGGTAAACATCCTCTCTGCCTTGTGTTATTTGCTGTGAGTACTAGATGTGCTGACCTTTTATACAGCAAACAACATGTCTCAAAGATGAACAGAGATGGCAAAGTCAACAACTTGTGTTTTTTAAATAGGGGTTTGCAGGATTCCCTTGGATCTGCACCACACATTCTTCTGACAGCTCTTTTTTGCAAAGCAAACACTGAATGAAACAGGCCCTGGCAGGCGCAACCCCAAACCACTATCCCATACCGCAAATGAGACTCGATTAGAGCGAAGTAAGTCATACGGGCTGTTGCAAAATCCAGGTTTTTAGAGACTATGCTCAGTGCATAGCAGTCCGATGATAATTTACCTAATAGTTTTATGATGTGATTTTTAAAAGTCAAGTTTCTATCTATCAGCACACCAAGAAACTTTGATACATCACTACATGAAACTTCGTTACTATCCAAAATGACTGGTTCAGGCACACATTTAAAATGCATGATGTTTGTCTTAGAAAAGTTAAAGGATAACTGATTAGCATCGCACCAGCCCTTAATTTTTTGAACATCAGATTCTATGGTACGCATTAAGGGATCTGTGTTACGATGTGTCCATAAAATTGTTGTGTCGTCTGCAAACAAAGTAATAAGTCCTTTTATGTCTGTGTTTACAATATCATTAATGTATATTAAAAATAGGATGGGTCCCAGTACCGATCCTTGTGGAACACCTAGACAATAGACAATAGTTTATTTGGTGCTGGTACAAAATTACATTGTTTGCACAAGTCAATCGTGAAAAAACATAGCTAGAATTATTAAATATTAAAATTATTTAAAATGTTACAGCCTTGATATTATTACAAAAACCTAATAATAGTTATTCCATAAACTAGACATTATTTGAACAATCCAAATTTATAGCGGTCATTTAAAAAGACAAAACACAACCTCTCAAACTCCTAAGCACATAAAGAACTTTATTCAGCCTTACTAAGAGAGCATCGACATGATCTCGCCATTGTAGTTTGGAGTCAAGAACCACCCCCAGAAACCGCACTTCCTGATGGACTACATTTTCGGGAAATTCCCTCAAAGTAAAAAGCAGACGAATCGTCTTATCTGCATTTAACAGCAGTCGATTGGAGCAAAACCAATCCTCAGCTCTATCCTGTGCCGCCATAGACTCCCTCAGTGATTCTTGGTAGCTTCTAGCAGAGTACAGGATTGTTGTGTCATCAGCAAAGAGTGTATATTTCGCTACTGTCTCATTATATGGCATATCATTTATATATATGAGGAATAAAATTGGACCAAGAACAGATCCCTGGGAACTCCAATATTTATTTCACCCTTTGCTGATGTCACACCAGCCCAGCTCACCACCTGCTGTCGACCTTGAAGATATGAATCGATAAGTGTAATGCTGCTTGCACTGAAATTATAATACTGCAGTTCTCTCAGAAGAATACCATGGTCGACACAGTCAAAAGCTTTGCTCAAATCACAAAACAAAACCGAACTATATTCTCTGTTTTGAAATCCCTCCATTATATCCGATACCAAGTTGATAATGCCCAGAACTGTGTTTTTATTTTTTCTGAAGCCAAATTGAAATCGAGAGAAAAGAGAACTTGACTCAAAAAATTGTATTATTTGTCAAATTGAATTTAAGTCCTGAGTCAACATTTCCAACCCTCACAGTCTGCTGTCTGCATGATAAATAAGACTCAAACCAAAGCAAAGAATTGCCTCTAAAACCATAATGGTTCAACTTTTGCAGCAGCACTCTGTGATTCACACAATCAAAAGCTTTGGAGAGATCACAGAATACTGCCGCAGCAAATTCTCCCTCATTCAGATGTATATATAGTTCGCTAAGAAAGTGAAAAACAGCATCTGAGGTTTTTTTTTTTTGATTGAAAGCCAAATTGATTGATTGATTGATGAGTAGTTTTTTGCATGCCAAAAAAGATGTAACCCTATTCTTCACTAACCTTTCCACTATCTTGGAGAGTGTTGGTAGGAGGGCAATTGGCCGAAAGTGTTCTGCCCTGCTGGGATCATCACACTTAGGAATTGGAACAATTCTGGAAATCCTCAAACATTCACGGAAGGTGCCTGTCAGAAAGGAATGGTTGATTGCCTCAGCGAGGCTAACTAGAACACAATCCGGTAAGTGCTGAAATATCCTCAGTGAAATTCCATCCCAGCCAGTGCTAGTCTTGTTCTTTATTTCCCCAAGTGCCTGTCTCAGTTCATACTGGTTTGTCGGAACAAGATAAAATGAATCAGAACACTTGTCTTTTAAGTGGTCAAGAGGACCAGATGCAGACTTTATATTCCTTGATAACACCTGTGACATATTACAAAAAAAGTCATTAAGAACTTCATGATCGAGAGAATGCTTAGAGCTCTTTTGTTTAGTTTTTCCGCGGAGTTGGTTGACAATATTCCAGCATTCTCTTTGTTTATTTGAAGAACGAGTTAATCAGATCGAAAATGATTCTTTTTCGATAATTCTATTACTCGTCTGTAGATTTTTCTATAGTTGTTAAAGTAGGCAATAAAAAAATCATTATTGATGTAGAATTTTCGGATAGTGTGAAGAGATCGTAAATTCTTGGATGCAATCTTTATTCCTTTGGTAGCCCAAGGTTTCTTAGCCTTAGGTTTGATTTTCAGGTACCTTATGGGAAAACATTTTTCAAAAATTGTGCTCAAAGAATTATGGAAGTCAGACAAGGTGAAGTGGTCAGTTAAAGACGTCCAATTAGTGTTTTGGCATTGTTGTGTAAAATTTGTAAAATTATGTTTGGAAAGAATTCTTCCCCGCCTCCTAGCACACCCAGTTTGCCTCCCACACTCACTCAAACAAATGCTAAAAAGTACAGCCGCATGGTCTGAAAGACCCGGATTCCTGACTGCACACTCACAGCCATCCTCATTTCCAGTGCAAACGTAGCCAATAATAGTTGACGAGAATTGTGAGATTCTTGTTGGCTGTTCAACATGCATTTTTAAGTCAAAGGACTTCAATAAGTTTGTCAATTCAATAGTGCAAATATGGTCACTGTTTGCAAAGTTAATATTCAGATCGCCGGCCAGTACGATCCTGAATCCAAGGCTAAGCAATTCTAACAAAATATAAAGCCTTTCCACAAAAATCCGTTCACTACATGAAGGGGGACGATATATACAAATCACACAAATACTAAGCTTTGTGCTTACACACACAGAAAATTCAAACTCCTTCTCAACCAATAAATGATCACAAGAAGCTAGCGATTTAAACTTGTATTCTTCAATTACCTCTGTTTTAATGAATATTATTGTGCCTCCATGTTGGGCCTTTTTTCTACAGAAAGATGTTAATAGGGTATACTTATCTAAAAATACAATTTCATTCACCCTTAACCAATGCTCTGTTATAAGGATTAAATCAGGAAAGTTGCATGAATGTAAGAAGATGAAAAGTTCATCTGTTTTGTTTCTAAGTTGTATGTTTAAAAGCACAAAGCTTACTCGTGGGCCGTCTAGCCTAAAAAAGTATTATTACCTACTCTACTCAAATCTAAACTGTGTTTTGGAGAATTCCGTTGTAGATCTTTTTTCTCTGGGCTCTGTAGGTGGACATCAAACAGGTTCATTCCACGGAGTGCATTAGATGGATGTGGGAAGCCCCCTGGAAAGGTTGAGGTTCTCGGAGACCATGTGTCCTTTCTCCCCAAAAGCCCTTCTAGCCGTTCTTGAAAAGGTAGCTCACTTACAGCATAGCTTATAAATCTGTTGAGATATTCAGCGCTAAGAAATTGAATGAGATTTCTTTTGAAATAGTATGATTCCATCTACTCCATCCATCTACTCGAAATACATTTGCACTTGACATGTTATTTAAGAGATTGTACAGTAAAGTCATGATTGATTTTGCTCTTGGATTTTTTGATTGAAACTGTGAAAGTTTGTTGGGTCTGAACGTTGCTTTATGGACTGGTGAGAGAGAGTGCACTGTGCCGGGGTTTTTGAAATTTAGTGCCAGTCCGTAGATCACTTATAACTGTGGAAAACAGGTTTTTCCAGTTCTGATCGCGAGTGCGAGAGAGAAAAATTTTTGTCATTCCGAGGACGGAGTATGGTTTTTGTTGGGATAAGGAATGAGCAGTGCCGGCAAATATAGATAAGCCGAACAAAAGGATGTTTCAGAGAGCTACAGGATTGGCAAGAATGAGGATGGACCAATAATGGTAAAGTTACACAACATACAAAGTAAAAGGGATGTTCTTAAATCAATTAAGTTAATGAAAGGGCTCACGATAAAACAATGTGGTTTTGTTGGGACAGATAGAAAACTGTATATTAATGAGGACCTACCTTTTAGTAAGCGAGACCTATTTAAAAAAACAAGAGACATGAAAAAGCAAAAAGGATACCGGTCAGCTTTCTGCGTGAATGGTCAAATATACTTGAAAAAAACTGACCATGATCAGCCTATTAAAATAAAAAGGGAGGAGGATCTTAAGTGAAATATGTAGTTTACATAAATTTACTACAT
This sequence comes from Pissodes strobi, assembly GCA_016904865.1. NCBI lineage: Eukaryota > Metazoa > Arthropoda > Insecta > Coleoptera > Curculionidae > Pissodes > Pissodes strobi. The sequence goes on along the minus strand of JAEQML010054634.1, from coordinate 8,044 downwards.
AAGAAATTAACATTTTCGTTCGCAGTCTTTAACAATATTTTAGATAACTATAAGATCTCAAGAGCATACTCCTGTGATAATCTGTCCCAAATAAAATGTTTTGATAACAGTGTTAGTGATGTGAACTTAATACATGTAAACATAAGGAGCGTCTACAAAAATTTTGAGCAGTTTTTGGTCTTTTTAGAATCACTCGATAAATCATTTGATATCATTGTGATGTCAGAGACCCATAATGTGTACTGCAAAGGTGATTTTAATATTCCTGGATACATAGTAGCTTTTAATGAAAGTGCGTTAAATAGATGTGATGGATGCCTTGTTTACGTCAAACAAGAATATTATATTGATTTTCAGGTTGTGTCGGATAACAATTTAAAAATTGCTCAGGTCACGCTGACCAAAAACAGCAAAACTATTAGTATTTTGGCTACATACAGATGTTTTGCTTTAACACCAGTTAACTATCTGGAAAATTTGGAAAGAATACTTCGCAATATAAATATGGAACAGGACCCTGTTTATGTGTTTGTCGGTGACATGAATATTGACTTGTTGTCTACAGAGTCAGAACTAACAAATGACTATCTTACCATAATGCATGGGAATGGGTATGGAAGTACAATAAATGACATAACTAGAAGATCTGAGAATGGTGGTACATGTCTGGACCATTGTTTTGTAAAGTGTCCAAATGGTTTGTTCGGCAGTATTAATTCTGTTATATTGGAAAGTGATCTCACGGATCATTACCCCATCTTGGTCAACATACCTTTGGAAAATATTGCTAATGGTTCAGTAAATAAGAGAACCCAATGTAAAATGCTAAATTATGAGAAACTATCGGAAAGGATGGTGATGGAGAATTGGGGTGATGTTCTGCGGGAGAATGATGTAGATGTAAGTACGAATGGGTTTTTGAATAGATTGGCAGCTATGATTGCGGAATCCACTATTGTGAAGACGATAACTAATAGAAAGAGGAGAATTAAGCCATGGATTACTGGTGGCCTCTTGGTATCAATTAAAACTAGAAATCGTTTAAAAAAAGAATGTGTATCTAATCAGAATAATAATATACTACTAAATAGGTACAAAAGTTATAGGAAAATTTTAAGTAAGCTAATTAAAAATGCCAAATACTCATACTATAAAACTTTAGCAATAGAAAATGCACACAATCCGAAAAAAACATGGAGAGTTATTAAAGAGGCCACCAATGATCAGGACAGTGCGTCGAACATAAACTGTATAACAAGTCATTCGAATATAGAATTGACGGATAAAAAGATGATAGCGAATGAATTTAATAATTATTTTGGTAGTATTGGAAAAAGACTGGCTGAAGAAATAGGGCAGAATGGTCGTGGGATGGACTGTGTGGAGGAGAGGGGGATGCAATCATTTTTTTTAAGTCCTGTCTCGGATGATGATGTAGAGAAGGCTATAATGGGACTGAAAAATGGAGTAAAAGGTGGGGAAGACAATGTTTCTTCTGATTTAATTAAAGCATATAAAGATTCATTGGTAGGGCCGCTGAAACACATAATAAATCTTATTTTTAGTACAGGTGTTTTCCCTAATGTTTTAAAGACTTCCATTGTTTTACCACTCTATAAGCAAGGCGATAAAAAATCATTATCTAACTATAGACCAATCGCATTGACTAGCTCCTTCAGCAAAATAGTTGAAAAATGTCTCAGGGAAAAATTAATACGTTTTTTAGAAAAAAACAACCTACTTCACAAGAATCAATTTGCTTTCAGGGCTAATATGAGTACTGAGAATGGACTTGTGAGAGTATCAGAAAGAATTATGAAATCATTGGATCAGGGAAATAAGGTTATTGGAATCTTCTTGGATTTGAGAAAGGCTTTCGATACTGTGTCACACCAAATTCTTCTGAACCGTTTAGATAATATAGGAATTCGTGGTATCACGAACAGGCTAATTGAATCTTATTTGAGGGGCAGGATTCAGGGTACAAAAATTGCAGATCAGGAGAGCGATACAATTTCAGTTGAATTTGGTGTGCCACAGGGGACAGTCCTTTCACCTTTATTATTTATCATATATATTAATGGACTGCTGAAATTATTGGGTGAGGACATTGTCTTTTGCTTTGCTGATGACACTGCGATAATTATAAATGGTGATAATTGGGAAATGGTAAAAGAAAAAGCAGAATCAGCTATGCATAAAATTAAGAAATGGCTTGATACAAGCTTACTTTCTTTGAACTTGGACAAAACTCAATTTGTGGCCTTCTCTCTTTCTGCACGTACATTGCCTGACTTTCAGAATTTAAAAATGCACGAAGCACACTGTAATATTGAGATACAATGTAACTGCAACAAATTTATTACAAGAAAATCTTCATTAAGGTACTTGGGGGTAATCTTTGATGAAAATTCAAATTGGAAAGAACATGTAAATTACGTTACTAAAAAAATCAGAAAACTTATCTATAAATTCTATGAATTAAGAAACATTCTCTCTTTCAAGACGCTAAAAATCATTTACTTTGCTTTAGTTGAATCAATATTAAATTATGGGATAGTAGTATGGGGTAATTGTGGGTCATCAACACTTTCAAAGTTATATGTAGTACAAAAATGGGTTTTGAAGATTATTTTGTTTAAAAAAAGACGATATCCTACGGATATGGTTTTTAAAGAAAGCAGTGTGCTTAGTCTGGAGCAGCTATACATTAGTTCAGTTGTGAGATTCATGCTGAAATTTAATTACTTTAGGGAGAGTTTAACACATGGATTAAACACTAGAATTGTGCAGTTGGGAAATGTGGAACTGCAGAATCCTAGGCTCACGCGCTGTAGGAATCATATATATTGCGTTGGTCCAAAAATTTTTAATGATCTTCCAGCCAGTATCAAAGGAAAGGAATATTCTAAAGTCAAGTCTCTGGTTAAGAAATGGATTGTAAATAGTAACTATAAAATAGTATATTTGGTTTAGAATTGTATGTTCTGTTTTGGTCTTTTCATGTGAGGGACTTTTTAATTATTTTTTTTGTTGTTTCAAGGATATAATTATCATAGGTAGTGAGTAAAGTATTTCATAACCTACTATAGATAAATTAAATTATAGAAATAGGTGCACACACAATATTTTAAATATCATTGTGCACCGGAGTGTTAGCAGTTGGAGCATTATACCTACACATATATTATATTTAAGAAGTACGAATGTTGTTGACTTTGGTGTCCAGAATGTATTTATTCATGTTATTGCTGCTAATAAATAAATAAATAAATAAATAAAAAATAAATAAAATAAATTTTTTGTGCCAGTGGCCGCCGTTCGAGCTTGGGCAGGTACATTTATTTACTAGACATTTATTTTTATCAGACTATTGAATTTATTTTGGAGACTAATAATAAATTTCGAAGAGACGAACGAGTTGATGGTTTGTTCAATCCCATTTTTTTATTTTTTTTTTGCCGACTTTTAAGTTCCATCAATTTATACACAGAACCGGACTTAAATAATTTAAGATATGGCTGAGTCTGACACCCTATTCAAGTGCTGCCCCAAACTGAAAAAAAACTGACAATAATTTTTGTACTGTGTGTCGCAACATTTTCCACAAAAGTTGTATTGAAAGACAAACCTTTCTTCTTCTTGCACGACATACAATTGTGTGAGGAAAAACTCGCTGAGCAGGGGGACAACCAGTCGACCATTGATGCGCTTAGAAATGCCTTTGAGGCTTCGAAAGTCGAAAACAGGATGCAGGTTGAGCGGTTGAGGGATGAGTTCGCTTCGGAGAAAGCTCTCCTCACTGCGGAAATTGAGAACCTGAGTAAGAAAATCAAGGATAAAGATACTCATTTACAACGAGTAAGAAGAAGAACACAGGACTTCACTGAGGATGTGCTGGATATTGAGACGGAATTTGTCGAATTACTAAAGGAGAAATCGGAATACATTGAAAGGCTTCAGCAAGACATCGCGGACTTAAATAGCGAAAGGGAAAACCTTAAAATGAAGCTTGAATCTGCCTTCAGTGATTGTCGGGCGTTGAAGAGCGACCTTGAATAATTAAATGGGGTTAATAGAAGCATGGTAGAGGCCATACGGATGCTGGAAGTGGACAAGAAACGTTACTTAGACGATCTTTCTCGTCTCAGGCACCAATTAGACGTTTGTACCAATCCACCTTCTCACAGTAATAATAGAAGGAACTCCACTAAAGATACATCCGGTAAGCCAGCGCCCCTTCAGAGTGAGAAACGGGATAGGAGACCCCAGCTGCTAAAGGTAAAGTTACGCAGTGTATGGGCGCAGATGCTCGGTGCTCTGCTACACAATCAGTACCGGTAGTTTCCTCCCAAGCGTCACAAGACGATAATAGTCTTAATCAGGGTTTTTTAGCATGAATGGGGGTCGCGTAATCACCCTCTTGCTTCTCAACATTCAATCAGCAAGAAATAAAATTGATGAGTTGCTTCTCTTTCTAGAGAGCATTAATTGCCCGGATATACTGCTGATAACAGAACATTGGCTTAACGAGCATGAGACTTTCGCTTTGACTAATTATTGTGTACTGTCAAGATACTGTAGGCCGAATTCCATTCATGGAGGCACTATGGTATTGCTAAAGAACGAGTTACTAGATAGAGGTATGTTTGAGGCGTATTCGAAGAATAAGCAGTTGAGTGTTGAGAAGGAATTTGAGTTTTCGGTGGTGCACTCGTCTTATTTAAATTTATATGTTATTTGTTTATATCGACCTCCAACTGCTGAGGTCGGTATATTTATTTCTAGGTTGGAAACGCTCATTTCTGGCTTTCCCTTGCATGCACGTGTCGTTTTGGCGGGAGACTTTAATATAAATTTTATGAATAAAAATCACGTTGACTTCCTCTTGATCTCGAATCTGTTGGAATCATTTAATATGACCATGCATGTGGGGGAACGAACGCGTATAACCAATTTTACTGCTACCATTATTGACTATTTGTGTACTAATATAGGGTCCGACAATGTTACGTGTTCTGTTCTGGGCGCGGGATTGTCCGATCACGAGGCTGTGCTATGTAGTGTGAATGTTTCTTGTGGTAATCTTGAGGCCGCAAAAAAGCGTGGTAGGCTGTTTACACGGCGTAACTATAGTAGGTTCTCTCAACTGTGTGCGGTTGAAAATTGGGATGATATACTGTGCCATGGAGATCCCCTTGAACGCTTTCATCAGAGAGTGGTTAGTATTTTTTATATGGCTTTTCCCCTCAGACTGATTAAAAAAAGGAAGCGAAAATCATGGATCACTAAAGGTTTAAAAGTGTCTGCAAGGAACATGCGTTTCTTGCATAAAATACGTAAATACTGCTTGTCTGATGGTGGCTTTATGAGATATTACCGTAGGTACAGGGGCATATATAGAAAAACAATAGCTAGAGCAAAGCTTAACTACTTTTCTCGGCGTATTATAACTTCAAAAAATAAACAGAAGGAAAGCTGGAAGATTGTTAATGAGTTGAGGGGACGGAATGGAGTCTTCTGTCGATCTAGCTTGTCGTGTGACCAGCTAAACACTTTTTATTGTACGATCGCATCTCGGCTGGGTAATGGAATTAACACCAATACAGATGCGTTGAGTTACCTGCGACATGTATCCCTACATGAATCATTCTTTTTTCGACCCACTGATGTTGACGAGGTGAGGGACATATTCGCGGATATGAAAAATGCGACTACATCTGACTGGGATGGCGTGTCGCTCAATGTGTTGATTGAGCTCCCTAACTCCGCACTTTTGACATTAGCGGAAGCCATTAATGCATCCTTTACAACGGGCTTTTTCCCCCATTGCCTTAAAAGAGCTAATGTTGTTCCAATTTTTAAGGGCGGAGATCCTGATGATCACTCTAGTTTTAGGCCGATATCGTTAATTCCGACTTTAGCCAAGATAGTTGAGAGGCTTGTTAAGGTGAGGCTTGTTCGATACTTGGATGCTATGGGAGTGTTAAGTGAGGCTCAATTCGGGTTTCTCGCATCAAGGAACACCAGCGATGCCATGTTTTCACTGTTGGAGAGTCTTTACCTGCATCTGAATGATAATGACGGTGCTGCGGCGGTATTCTGTGATCTGTCCAAGACATTTGATTGCGTGGATCACAGAATATTGCTGAGCAAATTGGAATTTTATGGTATCAGAGGTGTGGCTTTGTCATGGTTTACTTCCTATTTATCAAACCGTGTCCAATCTGTCATTGTGGGCAACAAGGGGTCGAGGCTCTTGAATGTCGGATCGGGGGTCCCACAGGGCTCTGTCTTGGGTCCCCTCTTATTCTTAGTGTACATAAATGATCTTTCGGACCTGAACATCTCGGGTAAATTTACAATGTTTGCAGACGATATCACGGTGCTTTGGAGCGGGAGGGATCCTGCTTGCTTGGGATCTGTCTAAAATCAAGAAATGGTGTGATGCAAACTATCTGACGCTGAATGTATCGAAGACACACCTGATGATGTTTAGATCCAATGTCCGCGATGTCTACTTCGATTCTGCTCTGATGACTGGAGTACAGGTGAACAAGTTTTTGGGGATTTATATTGATGAAAGACTGAAATTCGATCAACATGTATATAATCTGAATATTAAATTGTCTAGGGGATGTTTCGCATTGAGGGTTATGGTGTCTGAATTGGATCTTGCCATTGTAAGAAATGTATATTTTGCACTCATAGAATCCCATTTACGATATGGTATATGCTTTTGGGGTTCTTGTTCTGACCAATTATTTAACTCAGTCTTTGTCTTACGGAAGCGAGCGCTACGTGTTTTGTGCAGAGCAAATAACAGAGACTCTTGCAAGCCGCTCTTTATCTCACAAAAATTTTTAACACTTCCGAGTATATTTATTCTGGAGACAGTATGTCTAATACACCGGAAATATAAAAGCCTAATCAATGATGATTCTCGAGCATACCCTACGCGCCGGCCGTATGTAATCCCTCTTCCGATACCTACTTCATCCCTTACGAAGAACTCATTGATATTTAATGGCAAAAAGCTATTTAACCACCTCCCAGCCAAATTGAGGCAAATTACTGACACAAGGAAGTTTAGAACAAAGGTGAAAAAATTACTTGTTCAGAGAGCCTACTACTCAATTGGAGAATTTTACAGCTGCTCTCAGTGATGTCCGTGCGTTCTCGGCAAATGCTTTGTAGTTTTAATTGTATTTTCATGTAGTTTTTTTTTATCATTGTGACCATTTGTGGAGAGTTATGGATTTTACGTGTTCCCGGGGCTTATTGTGGCTTATGGAGTATTGTGAGGAGAGGTTTCTTGACCCCACTGTTTGTTTACTTGCGTTTTGTTTTCTGCTCGACCATATGTATTTTTACCTCCGTGGCATGTCTTTAGTTTTAAGTTTTGAGATTTGTATATATTTAGCTAAATGTCTTAATAGGCTACTATGTAACATAGGAGCGCCTACTTGCAGAATAGGTTTTAGGAAACCTACTGTCGACGAATATTTTATGATACTAGTCTGTGTAATTTTATAGTTTGCTACATTGTTTTTGTTTCATTTGTATTACTTTAGTTGTAGTAAAGCTTTGTCTACAAAATGTATATTTTTATGACATTAAAGTATATTTTGATTTGATTTTGATTTGATTTGATTTGATTATTTGGAGAGATGTAGACAGCGTTGCTATTTGTACGGTGCAGATGTTTTTTGACCTTAAGGTTGAAGTCATATATTATATTGCTTGTTGTTGCTTGAATGACTTAGTGGAATCCCAAGCTCCAACTATTAATAAGTTAGTTTCTGAATAGGGAGAAATTAAGCTCTCCAGAGGCACCCTCCTGGGAGCATCTCTCTCAGCACTACGAGGGTCCGTAAATAGTAATACAAAGTCATTTTCGAAAAGTGTTCGCTCAAGCAGTAGCCCTTCTTTGCTAGGTTCTCAAAGCTAATAGGCCTAAAAAAAGATTGACAATTAACATCAAATGTAAGCCTTTTTTTGCATTTCAGAAGCCCTGGAACATTCTTCACACTTGATAGGCTAC
>MU191158.1:0-30439 GCA_016904865.1 Pissodes strobi | reverse complement strand
GTACTAGTACATTAAATGATGACAGTGATGATGATTTCATGCCAGCTAAACTATGCAAAATTAAAACAATAAGCAGTGAAGATTCCAGTGAAAAGAAAAACAAGAAAAGTTACAAGGCTATTTTCTTAGCTTCAGAGAAAAGTAAAAAGTCTTTCAAATCACTCAGTGAATCAATTTCATCAAGAACACTTACTGTAAGTTTAGAGTGTATAAACCATGAAAGTGTAAAGGATAAATCTCATAAGCAAGATCATGAAGAGTCTAATTGTACTACAAGAGAAAATAAAACTATTGTTTCAAAACTGACTTGTCAAAGTGGTGATAGTGATGATGACATGTTTACATCTTCTCCAGACACTTGCAAAAAACAACGAGAAAGTCTCTTACAGCTCATCGCAAATACTGAAAAGGAAATAAAACGGAAACAAGAAACATTAGAAAGACTCAAGCAAGCTCAAGTGTATAAAAAAAGACATAGTCCTGAAAAATTAAAGGAGTCATCAGAAAAGTGGATGGAGGGTTGCAAAACTGGTTTGAAAGATTTGCTCATGAAAATGAAGGAACATGGGCCTATGGAAATGGATACTTTGATACATAATTTAAATATTCCTCATGACATTGTTGAAAAGTTACATCTGTAATTTATAATATAAATCTCAATTTTGGCATGTCAATGTTTATAAAAGACAAATATAATAAGCACAGTTTTCTATATTTATTAGGTGTAAAATATCATTAAACAAATATATGTGTCAGGCCTAAGTGTTATTTTTTACTAAGAAACACATATAAATAAAGGTCACAATTATTAAAATAATTTACAGATCCATATTCAGTAAACATCCCTAACAACTCTTTCTCCTTTCTAACTAACACAACTGGGTAGCAGAAATATTTAACATTTGAGTCGTAACTTACATAAAACGAATGTAATTTAACATCATTTTCTTTAATTTTATAGTTTACTTTTACCCAAATATTTCCAAAAAAGAGATAATAATAAGTTCCATTTCTTAATACGTTGACTGTATGTTCTAAATAAATATTGCCATTAAAAAAAGAATTTGGATGACTTTTGATATGATTTTCCATGTCATTTAACTTTCCAAACCACTTACAGTCTTTAACTGGGCAATGCTTTTCATTTCGATTGTGGCATTCTATTTCATGTGAGCTTATTTGATATGAATAAAATTTCTCATTACACCACTTACAATAGTACATTAGTTCATTAAGAAACTCAAATTCTGTCTCTTCAAAGTCACTAAACAATAATTTTAGACTTTTGTGACATTCTCTACATACATAACAAGTTAAAATATTGGAAAAATACGTAATATTATAATCCCCACAATAGTCACAAAAAAGGGCACCAGGAGAAAAACAATTGTTTAATATTATAGACCTATTACATGGAGTTATTTTGAGGTGATTATATTTATTTTTAAAAGACGCGCTCAAGTATATCTTATTTCTAGGTTTGTAAGTATCCAAACTAAGATCAGTTTGAGTAAACTTTGAATGGTTTTTGGATAAATACATTTTTTGTAAGTTTAAAAATACTACATTATCGAAGTGAATTCTGCAAAGTACAGGTCCACTAGGCACTAGACTGTTATGAAGTTCTATACCACCGTTTGATACATCGGTTGGAAATTTTGAACAAACAACTTTGTTAGATAAATACGCAGAACCACTGTGTAACGACGCTACAAATTCGCAATAATACGAAATATTCTTATGCAGTATGTCCTGAAACATCACCCCAACGTCTATAATTATACTTTTTTCATTCAAGCACAACGCTTTGATCAAAAACATAATATTCTCCCTAGGAAAGACATAATAGACCTTGTATCCTCTCTTGAAAGCATGTCGTGTTAGTGAAAATTCGGGCTTTCTGATGATGTTGTTCCTATGAGCGTTTTCAAAATGACGAATTAATATTGACATGCGAATTTCTTCTGAACAGTCTGTAAAGATGCACTTAAAAGTTTTGCTTATACACTTATTTTCGTGTTGGAAGGTTTCTGACGTTCTCAAGATTTGCGAACAACCCTCAAATTTATTCACGCATGGAAATTTTAAATATGGAGCTATAACTTTGTACAGAGAATCCGCACCAGCATCACCAAATACAGTACACCGTCCACATTTAACTTTACGATTAGGATACACCTTAACTGGAAGAACAGAAAGATATTCAGAACAAAGGCTGCACCTAAGGTGTTTAAGGATATCGTCAGACAACACCGAATTCATTTTAAATTTATTGGATAAATATTTGTTTTACTTATAGAAAGTGGTAAATCCGCAAAACGTTGCGAGAACTCTCCATATATGAATATTAACCATTAAAATGCTGAATATTGATTGAAAAACACGACCGCATATATTTGTAAATATTTTTTACTATACCCAATATAAATTTCAGTTTTTGCCTAATGTTTATTACTAATTTGATATATTCGGAACTCTGCTCTCAGAACTGTAATATTTGGAAACGATTATTAAATTACGTGTTGTGGTAACACTATATATTTTAGTGTCTGAATTATTTGTTTAATAATAATTACTACATTACATCACTGATGCTGAAAGGGTGTGCAATTTGTTCAATGTCTATTTTAGTAAATGTCCTGTGGTTAACCAAGCGAGGACGGCAGTGGAGATCTCATGTGGGCCCGGGGATGGTTGTGAAAAGTCTCTTTTATTAAGACCTGTGGATGAATTTGAAATTTTAGAGATCATAAACAGAACTTGCTCGAAAGCTTCGGCTGGTCTCGATGAGATCCCTTGTAGCCTACTAAAGAGGGTTGTTCATGTGATCTGCAAACCACTATCTTGCATTGTAAATAATTCCTTTGTGGAGGGTCAGTTTCCATCCATGTCAAAAAATAGTAGAGTTATCCCCATACATAAAAAAGGGAGCAAAAGGGATGTTGGAAATTACAGACCTGTCACCGTTCCATCTGCTTTTTCAAAAATAATAGAAAGATCCATGTATGATAGACTTCTCTCTTTTTTACTTAACAAATTCTTTTTTAGTAATAGCATTTTATAAGGTACACAACATGTTTTTTTGTGTGGTATAAATCCATTGAAACTGCACAGTTCGATCACATAACATCCATACTTAACGCATTAGACTCTGGAAAGACTGCTCTAGGAATATACTTCGATTTCATTATGGCTACTTGGTGGACCATAAGGTTCTGCTCACAAAGCTTGAAAGGGTGCGTATTCGGGGGATCAGCTTACAATGGGTGAAATCCTTTTTGGAGGATCGTTCTCAAGCAGTCCAATTCAAGGGTGATACGGATAACATTGTCAACTTTACCTTTGGGTCAGATTTTGTTGCAAACCTCTTGGGAGCTACGCAGGGATCGCTGCTGTCGACTCTTTTATTTTTAATATTCTGCAATGATCTGGGAAATGTAATCGGTAGTGCCGATGCTCAAATTGTACAATTTGCTGACGACATATCTGTTGTTGTATCTCACAGGAGCGAGGAATTTTCTCTGGAAGTCGCAAATCTGACTGCTAAAAGGATGCAGGAGTGGTGTGAAAATAATTTCCCATACAGCACACCAAATCAAGATTACGATGTGTTCGCATTGTGACGATGTATCTAGATGCAGACACAGGGTTGCACAATTCTACGATGTAAATGTGCTACGTTTACACATTTCAGGTACACACGTATGCACAAAGGTTAAACGTCCGCCTCACAATGTAGCCACAGTATACCATTTACATATACACAACTTAAATGATCCACAGTGTGTTATCGGCTGCACAGTGATTGTGTATTATGCTTAAACTCTGCTTACACATGGCATTTGTCCTTCTCAATTTGAACGTAAATATACTATTCCGTGTATATGTAGCTCCGTCGCCCCATGTATACGCCCTGTCAAAGAAACCAATTTTTCATGAGCTACTTCAGGAAAATAAAAGTTTTGCCGCCTGACCTTTATTCGTTCTCAAAACAGGTATTTTAAAAAAATAATTAATATTATGGTTTTTTGAGAACGAAAGAGCGGGCAGCGAAACTTTTATTTTCCTGAAGTATCTGTCTGAAGAAAAGTTACTTTAAAATTGTTCTTTTTTTCTTTCCACATAATATACAAAGAGCGGCTAAAATATAGAACAATTTCATTTAAAAATCAGGTATTGACTTTTTAGAAAAATACTCGATCACGTCAATTATAATTTCTCTTCCGTTTTTTTTTTGCATCAAAAAGAAAATATACAGGGTGTTTCAAAAAAGTAGATTTGAAGTCAAATTATTTTTTTTAAATGAAACACTGTTTTTTTAAATCCAATTTTGAATTCTGCGTTAAATCTATGTATAATTCACGTAGCATACTGTAGCACTTTCCTGTCTTAATTTTTAATAGCCTATCGATTGATGCATGGCAACTTCAATATCTCCAAAACAGTTAGATATGGAGTATAGGTTCATGCTACATGAATTATGCGTAGAATTTGACGAACAATTCAAAATTGGATTGGATTTAAAAATAAATTAAGTTTGATGTCAAATCTGCTTTTTGACACAACCTACATAATTTCTTTTTAGAGCAAAAAAGCAGAACAAAAAATTAAAATGGACGTGTAGGAGCATTTTCCTAAAAAATCAATACCTGATTCTGAAACGAATTTGTTCCATATTTTAGCCGCTCACTTTATATAGTTACTACTACGGAACGCTATCAATTGGTGCAACAGAAAGCAGAAGTAGGAAAACACTAGAAAATGACAGAACTTTTACAAGAATATTAAAATGTATTGAAAATATTCAAATAACATAGTAAAAACGCAAATATATCTTATGCTATACATTGCCAGCCTTTGTTGCAGCTCAGCAGCTCTCTTTTCAGCAATTCTTCGTTTTTTGAAACAAAAAAAAGATCGTCCAGTCGGTTGGTTGCTTGTCGTAACCATTCGCAGACCGCCACGTCGTTTTGGAGCTCAAATTTGGCAAATTGGGTATTGGACAAGAGTCTTTCATCAAGTCACTGCAATAATACAAAAAAGTACCTATAAGCTGAGCACAAAAGATCAATTGTTATGATTGTAACTGTAAATACTCTGAAGGATGTTCACTTTCTAATTTAATAAAAGTAAATGTGCAGAACATTATACACCGTGATACCCAATGACCTTTGATTATGCATTTCCTACAGCATCAATATCCAGTGTGGCCTTTGAGCTATATATGAACGAGCCGGTGCCGGTGCATCGCAAATGTAAGCATCCATTATGATTTTATATGTAATTCCTGAATCTATAATTCCATTATTTACGAGTTCCACGTTTTCCTTTACAAAATTAGACAAAAATAAAGAACAAGACTCTGGTTTGCTATTTCCGTGATATATTTTTAGCACTTTATTGATTTAAAGTGTTCCAAAAATAATAAAATTGGGTAGTTACGATTTGATAAAAAAAGAACCTTAAATTGACATGCATCAAAGGGTGTTGAACATTTTTGTATCAAAAATCAGTGTAGCGATAATCGTTACTCTATTTCCATGACCGCCTAGGTATTCTATAATAAGAAAGTGCATACCACCCCAGAACTTTACAAATGGCAAAATGACTACTACCTGCTACCACATGAGATACAAATGGCCAGCATGCTAACGCTCTGCGCTGGCATTGTTCCATCTCCCTCGAATGTAGAAACGACAACACACAACTGCAGAGTGTATGTTATTACACTGTACTATTACTTTTACGTGGTGTATACACAAAATTTTACTTAAAGACATAATCACCATACTAATGATTTAAACTTTGTCAGCATCCTGTACGAACGTTAAATTTCAAAATTCTAACGACCCAATTAACTTTACGTTATTATAGGTACATAAAAATGTTAGGTAGAAATCCAATAAATTACATTAAACCATTGTAAGCATCATGTAGGGACCTATACGGACGTTAAATTTCAATAACATTCCAATGATCCATCTGTACTTTGTTTAAATATGTTAAGAATCTTAGGTGCATAGGGTTAGTTTGGGTTATAAATATTATTAAACATTGTAGCTTCAATATTAATGGTACCTAGGAGTAATAAAGTATTTATCAATTTTTACTATACCTTATAATCCGTTTAAAAGTGCACAGAGACACACACACTTCCGCGACTTCCCAAATGATAAAACAAAAATGGCTGCTATGATGTGGATGTACTACCCCACTTTTATAGAGGAAAGAGGATACACATGAGATACACATGCCCGGTATGCTCACGCTGACGCTTGAAATGGTAGAATGTAGATACGACTAGACACAACTAAAGAGTGTATATATAGTTCTTTGTATCATGTGTGTATATCGCACTTTTACGTGGTGTATGCAGTAGGTACAAATATTGAATAAAGCATCACACATACATATGACTTAAACCTTGTAGGCATCATGTACGGACGTCAAATTTCAACATTCTAATGATCCTTCTTTACGTTATATAAAAATGTTTAAAATCTTAAGTGCATACGGTATACAATTACTAAACATTATATCACATAATTCTATCAACATAAACATAGGTGTATCTCATATGTGTACGTCGGTACTAGATCAACAATTAGTTTCATTATAACATATTTTGTTTCTCACGTGTATATCTTGTAGAGACGTAATTTGAATTGGACGTGCTGTATGGGTTGCTTCTCAATGGTGAAAAAACATTTTCAAAATAGAACTAATAATAACCAATTTTCAATTAATGTCCAAGGCACTTCCTATTGAACAAGTTGAAAGTACCACATTTTTGGGTGTTGTGGTTCATGAAAACCTTAATTGGAGTGACCTTAATTGAAGTGAACATGGAGAATATATATGCAATAAAATTGCTTCAGCCAACTATGCAATTTTCAATCTAAAAAATAAAGTCAGTCATCATTCTACTACCTACGCATACATTCACTCACGAATATTATGGCATCACACTTTGGGGTGCACACAACCAGACAGTAAACCGGATCTTTACCTTACAGAACAGGGTCATAAGATCAATTTGTGGTGCTGCCTATTTAGAACATTGTGCACCATTATTTTATAAAAAGAGTGATGACTGTCGTCTTCTGCTACCTTTACAGTCTCTGTTGCTTTGTCTACAAAAATCGTACCACGCTTCAATCCAATAACTCTGTCAGTTCGACTAATATTGCGACACGAGGTGGAAACAATTTGTGTATTTCTAAACATTCTATACTACTTCGATTGAAAAGGACCCTCATTTTATTTATGGCAATTAAAGTATATAATGCGCTGCCTGTACCCCATAGAGAATTGCAACCATTCAAGAAATTTGGCGCAAGAACAAAGCATTTTTTCAAAGGCCATCCTTTTTATTCCACTGAAGAATATGTTCAGCATGGCTGGGGTAACAATGACAATGTAAAATGTATGTATTGGGGAAATATGTTTAAAAAAAAACACCTATATATGTCATACAATTTTTAATTATTAGGTTTAGTTTTATATGTAGATTTTATTTTAGTTAAGGCTTACTGACGAACCAATGTCCGTTTTTTGGCCTTTATGGTAATATATGAATTTGAATTTATAACTGAGATTAGACGCGCGTTTGCGTTGTAGTCCATTTTGCCGAAGATTCCAACTTAATTTGTTAATAATTATAGTTTATTCGCTAATATGTAATATAAATAAAGTATCTAAAATTTATATAAAAAATCACATAAAATATAAGTATTATATCATACCCCTTATTGTGAAAATTTAAACAATATATTTTTATTTTATCAGGCATTTTGAGTGAGTTAAGACGCTCTTATTCACGAATTTTTCCATTTTAAATTAATGACAAAGAAAATAAAATACTTATCATAATAGATATTAAGATATATTTATCAAAAACTATAAACACGGCAGGAGTTATATATAATATTATAAACCTTAATAGAACAATCCTAACAATTTCTGTTCAATTAGTTTTCGAAGTGGACCATCAAACCATTTAGGATATTTTTGATAACCGTTCGAGTCGATACGATCAAACAAGGTTTCGCACTTCCGGTTCGTTATCGATTGAATCAACACGTGTCGGATATCGGCTCTCCGTCGCCATTTTGGGTGACCCGTGGCAATCAATCAGGGACCGTTTGGGCCTCCCGAGGAAGAATCGGGACGTCA
Organism: Pissodes strobi; assembly: GCA_016904865.1. Taxonomy (NCBI): domain Eukaryota; kingdom Metazoa; phylum Arthropoda; class Insecta; order Coleoptera; family Curculionidae; genus Pissodes; species Pissodes strobi. The sequence continues at coordinate 22,264 of MU191158.1, read as the reverse complement.
TAGCCAGGGTTTGATATTCAGCCAGAAGAAATACCATCCAGGATGCGGGGGCAGCCGGATGTTGCCGTGGGACCATTTCTACCTGTGCCGATCAGAGATTATAGTTCTGTGCAAGAGCACACCCGTCATACTGGAGATTCCCCCCCTCGAATACAAGGCCCCTCAAACTGGAGTAACGTGTAACATAAGCAGAAGGGTAGCTCTTCCCCTGTCTAAGTGCCGGAAGAGAGGTGTGCTGGAGAATTGGCTCGTAGCAAAGCCATTGGTCCTCCGAAAGGGAGGCTCAACAAACCAAACCAACCAAACAAGGTTTCATAGAAGAATCCTGCTATTTGGTTGATATCATATTGAGGTTAGGAAAAACCAGTCCAAACGTTCATAGCACCGGTCCAAATTCTGTTAGTCTGCACGGGAAAACTGAAAGGCACTTTTTTGTTGTTGTTTTTTGGCCTGCACTTTGGGTATTTAGCCAGACCGAACTTTCTATTCTTTTGGGATTGCGAAATGAATCGCGTCGGAGGCTGGCTCCCATCCAAATCTATTAATGGACAGGGCGTTAATCAGACAAACATCACAACACAGTGTATTGATACTTTTCTCGCTCCCGGGCATCCGAGGAACTTTTCATAGTTTTCACAAAAGAAATGATGCCTCGGATCAAGAGCATTCTCCACCCTAACAGCTCAGAGTTTACAACTTTAGATTGTTATGGTATGGCTCATATACTTTACTACAATTTTAATGATGTCACTTTTAGGATTATGCAACAAACTTAATAACTATATTGGAGTTTTGATATTATTTTACACCAGTATTTCATATAAATTTGGTATATTTTTTGCACTCAAATAGAAGATGCTGTAAGATACCCAACTCCCCACACTCACATTCCTGGGTATCCCTGACACCCAGTCTGTGCGGATATTAAGGGGTTAAACAGTGGTTGGTACGTAGTCTAATTATCGTAGTTACATGACGTCTCCTTAGAAACTCCGAGTCAAAGAACCATGGTCTTCTAGGAAAACCAGCCAGAAGCTGTTCCAGCTCAGATAATGGTTGGCTTTTATAATGGGGATATAGTCATTTTTGTCCAGCTGTATAGGATAGGGTATCCTTAGGATTTTTCCTACATTGGCCAGTTGGTCTGCGTTCTCGTTTCCCTTTATACCTGCATGTCCTGGTATCCAACACATCCTAATATTGAATTTGCTTGCATTGGATTCCATGGAGTTCAAATTTTTAGATGCTTGTCAATTGCCAAACCCAAATACTTGCTAGTGTCAGATGGACTTATTATTTTGTTTTGCAGAGTAATAGCCTCCAGATTACATTTGAAAGTCAAAATATTGGTCTTGGAAACATGAAATGTCATCCTGTCAAGACTCGCACCATGCCTTCAATAGTAGCCTTTAGCCAATTAGGATCTGAACCATGCGAAAGTATTGTCGTATCATCCGCAAAGAAAGTAAATTTGCCCTTAATTGGGATCTGCGGAACATCGTTGACGTAAACAAGGAACAAGGTTGGTACCCTGGAGCACACGCACGTCAATAATTTATAGTCTAGACTCGGCGTTCGCAAAAAGCACCCTTTGCGTTCTACTGGAAAGGTATGAGCGGAACCAGTTAAGTGCAACTCCTCTGAAACCATAGATTTCAGCAGTATTCTGTGATTACACAATCAAATGCGTTGGATAAGTCACAAGAAACTGCCCCTCCACACTCACCGGAATTCAACTGCATATAGACACTTTAGAAAATTTAATACACAATCACTGGTTCCCAATCCAGCCCGGAAGCCAAATTGTTGAATATTCAGAATATTATGTCTTTTTAAAAAGTCCATTATTCGAGTTTTTACCGATCTCTCCACCAATTTACCAAGAATGGGGAGCAGAGCTAAAGGTCTAAAGCTTGAAGTACTATCATCATGATCCCCTTCCTTGAACAATAGGACAATCAACGATCAACGCTTTCTTGAGCAAGTGTGGAAAAAACCAGAAGAAAAGGAGACGTTTATCTCCTCAGCCAGAGCGGAAAGAGTTGACAGTGGCATCGCCATGAACACTCTGCATGACAGTCCGTCCCACCCAGAAGAATTCTTGTTTGTTGCGTAGAGCATCCTTTAGTTGGGTCTGGTGCCCTAAGAAAAAATGTTTCAGTAACCTGAACCTTGTTTCAGTATGATCCCGGATCGGTATCAGATAGTGGCAAGTTTTCGGAGAGTCAAAGATATATCCTCAGCCGTCAGGGACAAGAGCGTTCCCACGTCCACCACGTATGCCATTCACAATTATCCCAGACTCCCTGGATTTATTAGTGGATTAGTCTACTATACTCGAATAGTATAAGTTTCTAGCAAGATTTATGGTGTCTCGGTAAATGTTGTGATAATTGTTACACACAAATTTTCTGACAGAAATTAGCAAACCTCTTCTATACCATGGTTTTCTATTTTTTCTTAATTAAATTAAAAAGCCAACTCAAAAACACCCACCAAAACAGAATGAAATATTTGAAGAACTTCTCTACTGTCTAACATACCATCTCAGTTTGTCGCACTACAGTATTCGATAACTTTATAAAAGTTCCTCCTAGTATATATTTCTTCCCACTTCTTTTTTAATGTAGAGCGCTTGCTGTCCAATATAAAAGAACACAATACAACTTGATGGTCAGACAACCCAGCATTTGACTCAGGTTTTACAAAATGTAGTGCAAATATAATCCAAAAGGGTTGCTGACTGAGCTGTAATGCAAGTTGCCCGATCAACATACATGGTCAAATTAAAAGATTTAAGTACCCCACTCAATGCTAGATTAGTGGGACAGTTAGTACAATCTAAACAATCCACGTTTATGTCACCTGTCAACACTATTGATGCACTGACAGAAATTTCACTATTTTTTCGATAAATGTATTAACATTAGAGGAGGGAGACTTATAAAAACTTAAAATGTACAAATTTATCTTCTTGTAGTCGACAAGACGAAGGTTAAAATCGCCGAATATAACAAACTTATTATTATTAACAAGCGGCTAAACCGATGAGACTGATCTAAAATTAGTAGTCACATTCATTAACTAATAGATAAACAATAACAGCAGAATAACACAAAGAACAATAACCATCACAATCAATTAACATACAGTGACCTATATCACAGTTTTTGACCTATATCACAGTCTATCCCAAAGTTGGTATAATGGACTATAATGTTTGCAGTATTTTTTAATTCTTCATCTAGACGATTCTTGAATTGGTTAATTGATCTTGCTGAAATAGTGTCCTCTTGCAGGTTGTTCCAAGTGTACACCACTCGGTTGCTTATATAGTTTCTTCTTTGAAGCTTATTGCATTTCTCTTTTTCCTATTACTTGGTATGTCCTCGGTGTGTCCTATTCCGATGAACATTGAAAATATTTTCACAAGAGTAATTCCTACTAGTCCACTTGTATGCGTCTATCAAGTCACCTATAAGTCTTGGATTTTTATGTGTCTGGAGTTGCAGAATGGAAAGCCTCTCCAAATAACTGCAGCCCTGCAATTCTGGAGGAATTTTAGTTACCTTTCTTTGTACTTTTCCCAACATTTCTATATCTTTGACAATATATGGGCTCCAAACTGGCATTGCAAATTCTATTTTAGGCCTTATATAAGTTTTATATAATTTGGAGCTCATTTCCTTTGAATGCAATTCTGATCAGGTAAATCCACCGACCTCCATTATATGGAGGTCGGTGGGTAAATCATAGTGTTGGCCTTTTTTGTGATTTTAGAAATGTGGGATTCCCATTTTAAATCTGAAGTCATAAAAACGCCAAGATCTTTTTGGACTGTAACCGTCTGAACACTTTCTCCTTTGATGTAATATACACTCTCTGGATTACCCGGACCTATGTGTAGTACAGTACATTTGTTATGATTTAGGGGAAGCAACCAATTATCAGACTAGTTGCCGATTGTGTCAATATATAATATAATAATGACCCTTGAGTGGATTGCCATAATATTTTGCATCATCTGCAAAATATTCTACAGGTGAGATTATATCACTGGCCAAGTCACTAGTGTATATGATAACGTGGTCCCAGCACAGAACCCTGTGGCACTCCACTGATAACAGGATGATTTTTTGATGCTTGATCCTTAACTCTGACGCAGAACTGCCTATCCATTAGAAAGTTCTTGATCCAACTGAGTAAATTCCCCCTAACTCCCAGGTGTTCTAATTTTAGGAGTAGGCTCTTATGTGGTACTTTATCGAATGCTTTCGCATTGTACAAGCATATAACATCTGTTGGATCACCGTTACCATGCCAAGTTGTCCACTGATTTAGGGATGAGAGCAGGTTCGTCACTACTGACCGTTTTTGGTAGAAAACCATGTTGTGATGAGAGAAATAATCTATTATTTAAACGTAACTCAGTGATCTCTCTGGTTATTATTTTCTCCATCACTTTGCAGCTATTACTAGTAAGACTTACTGGCCTGTAATTTTCTGAATCATGTTTGCTCCCTTTATTGAACAGTGGTGTCACTATCGCATGCTTCCAGGTGTTCGGTACAACTCAGGTGTCCATTGTTGTAAGAAAATTGCCGGCACTTCATCACTTCCAGGACTTGAATCAGTCTTCAGACAGTGGATAGGTTCATTAACTTTTTCAGGTGTAAAAAACACTGTTTACAACTCTGAAGTCACCCTAGGAGTTGTTGGGGTTGTGTTGTTATTGCCCGGATTTTGGCTGAACACACTCTTGAACTGGTTAGCAAACCTCTCGGCTATCTCTATGGGATCAGTAATTAACCTTTCAGAGGCTACTTCTTTTAGGTTGCTTGAAGTATTACTATTATTTGAATATAAAGACCTCTTGATATGCACATAGAATCTCTTATCACCAGCCGTATGTAAACTATTCTCATATGCTTTTCTGGCTTCAGTCATTAAATATTTCAGAGGGTTATTTTGGGTTCTGTAGCATTCTTACTTGCAGTATATTTATCCTTTCTCCTTAATTTCTTTAAACAAATGATTATTTATTCACGGTTTTAGATTTATTTTCCTTTTTTTGCAGCGATTTGAATTGGTTGGTGGTACCAAGAGTTACTTTAGAGAAAGCATCGTAGTGTGCACATAAATCTAAATTGTTCACAGCAGTTGCATTATAGTTTGCTTTCCAGAAGTTCCTTTTTTCCAATTTATATGTTTTTCCCAGTTTGATATTAATTTGAGCTGATGATAACTACATGGTCACTCATACCCAACGGTGGTTCTGACTTAATTGATGTGACAAATTTTTTGTCGCTAATTAGTAACAAGTCCAGTAGTGATTTATGATCATTGCGTATCCTCGTTGGAAAGGTAACTAGCTGTTTCAAATTTATCTCTCTATATGCACCTAGGAAATCCAAGGATTTTTGATCTTGTGATGTAAGGTGTTCCAATCAATTTCCGGGTAATTAAAATCGCCAAATATAAGAGTAGTTTCCTTAATATCATCAGCCACCTGCTTTAATATCTTAATAAATTCCAAATTTTCATCACTGCTGATCTTTCCCGGTCTATAAAGACATCCTACTATAATAATATCTGGCTCTTAATATGAACATATTCAGCCACACTATATTTATTGATGATATCATGTGATTAACACAGGCGGTTATATTGGTGCCGTTAATTTCCTCCACATAAATAATCATTCCACCCCCTTCATATTATCTCTATATTGTGCAAATGTGTATAGCCTGATATCGAGATATCTTTGTTTAAATCACTCTTCCAAGCTTGACTTATTAAAATAAAGGTGGGAGTTGTGTTGATATCTCTCAGTTTCAGTTATCAATCTTAGTATACATGGAGTTAGTATTGGTGTAAAGGAAAGTAATTTCCAGGACAGTTGGATTTATTAGTTTTTTTGTTAAAGGAAATTATTTTAGGTACCTGATAAATATATTTTATTTTGATACTTGTCTCTCCTTTCGCTTTACGTTCTTCCAACTCCTCTATCAGCTTCTTAAGATGCTCTCTTTGTAAAATTGTTTGGTCTGCTTTTACATAGGTATATAGTCACTCTGTATTTTGTTCTTGTTTCTGATTTTATAAAAAGCAGTTGGAAAGATTATTTTAAATGGTCTGATTTTCCCTCATGATATTTGCATAGTCTGTAAAGTTTTAGGTTGGTTATTACAATGTTTCCATTGCACTGGTGTAGCACTTCAGCCACCTTGGATTGTTCTTCTTTATCTTCTTTGATGGTTTCCGCAACGCCAAATATCTACTAAAATATTATTGTATCTTGTCTTTCCTGCATTTCTGATAAACAACTGAAAAAATTTGGTTTAATTGTTGATTCGGTTCATGGGCTCTTTTTAATGAATCTGCAAGCACTTTAAATTAATCTTTCAACAACTTAATTCGTTGTCTACATATCTTTGGTTGTCTATGATAGTGATCTTTTTTTCCCATTTTTGAAAGTTATCTTTTAGAGAGTTTATTTCTTTGGAAATCTGGGGAATGTTATCGACCTTCTGCTCCACTAACTTCTTCAATCTCCTACTTCTTTTAGGTTATCAAGGCAAGTGATGGCAGAAAAACATTAGCATTCTTTTCATCATTGGCAAGCACCTTTCACTGGCTTTCACAAAAAAGGGACCGAATACTTATTGCCGGCTCTGCTGTTACAGGATACCTTTCTCTGATGAAATCACTGACAGGAGGAAAGTTTGATATTAATAGCCAAAGAATGCAAATCACATCGATATCAACACTGCTGGACTTAAGTTTGCCCTACTGCAAGCGCTTTACCAGGAGAGATTTTGTGTTCCTATTCGCCGACCCTCAGGACTCTTATAATGGTAAAAAATTGTGCGAGACTGATCTAAAAAATAAGCTCATTAAATTCCAGCATACAAACTTAGTTTTAATCGGTCCATACCTAACTCCTATCCGTCCAGTTTTAAATATAATGGTCGCTGCACAAATATCAGGTGCAACGTTTCTGCCTCTAACTTCTCGAGAACCGATCCACAAAAAACATTTAGCAGAATATTTAGCAGCTTGTTTAATCCAAAAAGATGTGGCACCAATCTCTGCGATCAGCAACAATAAAACTCTCAATTCAGAGGGTTCAACCAAGAGTGTCACAATTCATCTGAGGTTCCAGTGGTGGAACACTTTTTTTAGACCAATCCAGTAGGAAAAAAGGAGTGAACTTATAGTAAATGATAATAAATGTGAACTTTATTCAATTATTCTGTTAAATATTCAATCACTAAGGAATAAAACCAATGAACTATTTATTTTCCTAAATGAATACAAATTCCCAAACATAGTTTTATTGACACTGGCTGAAGCAGAATGAACTAAGTTTTATATCAAATTATGTTATGTTATCAAAATTTTGTAGATCCCAGTCAACCCATGGCGGCTGTTTAATCCTAGTTAATGAAGCTTTTCTAAAGCAGAACTCATTTCAATCGATAACAAAGTTCGACTCCTACTACAAGAATTCGCATTCGAATTTACCACAATATTTCAAAATCCCACAACCTATATGTAATTTGCATTTATCGCTCACCTCCCTGTAACAGTGATGTGCTTTTCGTAGGGCTGGAGGATATCCTATCAAACATGACGAGCTCAGCACACATAATTCTAACTGGAGATTTAAATATAAACTTTGATGAAAAGAGTTCTGCTTGCACAGTGCGGCTATCTAGTTTACTAGACTCATATAACTTGCAAATGCATGTTAGATCGCCGACGCGCATCACTCGACAGTTCTCATCTAGTACCATAGACTATGTGTGTTCTAATTTGTGTGATGAACTTGCTAGTTGTACAGTTGAGAATGCAGCATTGTCGGATCATGAAGCGATTTTTTTCAAGATCTTAAAACCCATCGTTCAAGAGGCAAAATCTCTAATACATTCTGGCAGAAACAATAAATATGCTCGATTCTACAATTTGTGTTCCTCCTCTTGCTGGGTCCCTATTTTAGATTCTGAAGATCCAATATCTGCTTTCCATACTAAGTTAGTTGGGTTGTTTAACAAGGCTTTCCCAATAACTAAAATTAAATTAAAAAAACAGTCAAAAAACGCCTGGTTTACCAAGGATCTAACCGTTTCTTCTAAGAATCTTCGCTCACTGCATATGATCAGAAAGTTCACTTCATGCCCAGGTTTTAATGAGTATTTTGCCAACTATCTCTCCATATTCCGTCGCTTAATAAAATTATCCAAAGAGAAATATTATTCAGATCGCCTAAGCAACTGCCATAATTCACCAAAAGAATGCTGGACTATTGTGAATGACATACGTAAAAAAAAAATGCTCATCGACCTGTTTAACTCCTCTCAGTTCCCCGGATTCACTCAATAGTTTTTTTTGTAGTATAGCCAGTAACCTGCAACATCAACTCCAACCTATCCAATAGATTATTTATCTCATATAAATATTCCAAATTCATTTTTGTTTTTCCTAACTGATTTTAAAGAAATAAAGACTACACTCAATCAAAAATAAAAAGAGCTCGGGAGAGGATGGTCTTTCTGCAAACATTTTTCTAAACCTACCAGATGGTTCTGGTGAGGGCAGTGAACGGGTCATGGGATACGGGAGTTTTTTCTTCACGTCTGTTCGGCAAAAGTTGTTCCGATTTATAAGGAGGGAACACCAGACAACCCGTCTAACTTCCGCCCCATCTCACTCCTATCCACCATATCCAAAATTATAGAGAAGCTCATGAAAACGCGCATGCTATCCTTTATACGCGGAAACTGTACCACTATGGATTCACGGGAGTTTCTTTGTCTTGGTTTTCATCGTTCTTGCTTGGTCGTCAAGGTGTCTTCATAGCCTAATTGCTCTACCTACAAATTCATTGATCATGGAATCAGGGATCAGTTTTGGGTCGTCCTATTTCTGCTTTACATAAATGTTCTCCCTAATCTTTCTATTCGCGGTAAGTTCACCATATTCGCTGATGATACCACCATATTGTGGAAGACTCTGGACCCCGGTTCCCTCCAAAAAATCATTTTGGAGGATCTCCAAAGAGTGAAAACTTGGTGTGACTTTAACCTGTTAATACTCAATCCCACAAAGACAAAATTGATATGTTTTAAATGTAATCTTGCAAACATATTCATTGATGCCAGTTGAGATCAGGCCTGACAGCAAATTTCTTGGAGTTTTCATAGATGGAGATCTTAAATTCCATTCACATATAAATCAACTTGCTAGTAGGCTATAGTTGTTTTGCTTTTAGAATCACTGTTCAGGAGCTGGGCCCTAGGATTGGCAAGTCGATGTATTATTCATTTTTTGAATCCCATCTTCAGTATGCAATTGCTTTCTGGGGAAGTGCAAGCGGCTTCATGATTCAAATGATTTTCATTATTCAAAAAAGGGCCGTTAGATATATTTGTAGAGCTGGTCCCCGAGACCCGTGCCGACCATTTTTTCGTCATATTAACTCTTCCATCTTTGTATATCCTCGATACTGCTTGTATTGTCTTTAAATACCAGTCGAGGTTCACGATAAGCTCCCGGTATCCAAGCAGGAATAACAGGATTTTCCGTCTTCCCCAGCCTACTTCAGCACTGACGAGGCGCTCAATCTTCTACGAAAGTATAAACATCTTTAACCACCTCCCACCTTATATCAAAAGTTCAGCATCCCCCAAGGTATAGTAGCTAAAGAGGCTGCTAATTGAGAAAGCTTATTACACCGTCCTGGAATTCCTCGAGGATGCACTATGACGGGTATACTGTGAGAATGGCATGTGATGCAGCGTGTGCTTTGTGCATATTTTTATTTTTTTAACTTGTTACTAGTTTTGTCTGTTGCTGTAAGTCCAATTTTTTTACTACTTTTGTCTATTACATATGTGTTGACAATTGACATTATTTATATTTATACTTTAGATTGTTCTTATATTTTCTGTCCTTTTAAAAATATCTGTTGTAAAGTATGTTAAGTATTTTTAAGTTTGTCTGATTTTTTGGACTTTTGATCTTTAAACATGCCTTTTTGCCTTCAAATCCGACTTTATACATTTTATTCTATTTGCTTTATTAGGCTTATAATTATTATGTATGTTTTATTATTAGGTATGGCTTTATTAAAAACATTTCATGCTAAAACAATAAAGCAATATTTGATTTGATATTTCAGAGGCCGACATTCCTGCACAATTTCTACACCAAATTTCTTTACATATATCACACGGATACCAGAACAATTCCTTTTTCTTAAATACACAATTTTCTTTTGCATTTACAGCACACGGGCATGGTTGAATACAGGTTATGTTCTTAAAAACAATGAATATTACTGTTTGCTGCGATATTTCAGTTTCTGAATATTTCCAGAAAGTTCTTGTGATAAACTGGATAAACCGTGACATGTTTTACTTAAATATTCGTAAATTTTATCTAATTCACAAAATATTTCTGAGCCCAACTATACTTTTGTTGTTGTTTACGTAACATACGAACCTTTAAACTTGTTCCTAAGTGACTCACAATTATTACAAAAGGACTGGTAACTTTCCAGCTTGGAGGAATGATGTACCTTACGATCAAGTAACTTTGAGGCGCACCCAAAGACAGAGGAGGCAGCGATTAAAACGTACCATTGCCCCCAAATGAAATTTGTATGCTAAAGATCCATTCAGTTGTTACTATAACAACAACAAAAACTGAAATAACGTTGTTAAAACCGCGGCAAATAATTTAATTTTTGGGTAACACTTCGAATTAGGGACAATTCGGCAAAACACGGCTTCTCTTTTTAATTCCATTAAAATAAGGTTATGAAGTTACATTATCTACATCTAAATTTAAGTGGAATCCGCTGGAATTACTCCCTAACACAGTTAAACAATAACACATTTTTGTGTACAGGGTGGCTCGAATTCGTGTCTATGTATGGGGAACTCGAAACCCGTAAGAGATACAGTGTCGGTCAAATTAAGGCAAAATTGCGCATTTCAGTGCTTAACAATATGCCGTTTAGAAAGTTTTAAAATTCCGAGTATTTACGAAGATATCCGGAAAAAACCGAAATTTTGAAAAATCGTTTTATTTTTTTCCTGGGCATATTTAAAATCGGATTTTAAATCTCATTGCACTTTTGCATTGCCACTTTTTCCGCTCTATCCAATGATCATATCCAGTTTGAAATCCGACGTTTCGTCTTCAAGGGATCATCATCAACTTTCTTTTTTTAAATACAAACTTTAATTTTTTTATCGTTTTTCAGATGGTATTGGCGTTATTAATATGAGTGTTTTTATTTTTTATTTTTATTATTTTTTTATTATTTTTATTTTATATATTTTGCTTTGGCGTGATTTTAAATAATTTAAGGTAGGTACTTTTGAAATTTTCGTATTCTATAAAAATGTTTTATTTGTATTTTGCATTAAGTGGAAAATTGGAGCCCGTATTAAAAATTAAAAATAGTAAAATTATTTTTTACGAGAATATGGCCATGAACTATGAGTTGCTTAGTGCATTTTATTTATAAGCAAAATTCCAATAGGTGTTTTCCATCAAAGCTCCTGTAGTATCACGTAGTATGATTATAAATTGTTGATGTTCTCTATTAAATAAAATTTTTAATTGGTTTAAAGTTGGGAATATTTTATCTTTGCAGTAAGCAACTTGTTTGAGTAATAGTTCATGGCCATATTCTCGTAATTTTACTATTTTTTATTTTTAATACGCTCCAATTTTCCACTTAATACAAAAAACAAAATAAAATATTTTTATAGAATATAAAAATTTCAAAAAGTACCTACCTTAAATTATTTAAAATTACGCCAAAGCAAAATATATAATTAAAAAAATAATTTTAAAAATTAAAAAAAAATAAAAAAATAAAAGAAAAATAAAAAAACATAGTCATATTAAAAACGCCAATACCATCTGAAAAACGATAAAAAAATTAAAGTTCGTATTTAAAAAAAGAAACTTGATGATGATCCCTTGAAGACGAAACGTCGGATTTCAAACTGGATACCATCATTAGATAGAGCGGAAAAAGTGGCAATGCAAAAGTGCAATTCAATTTGAAATCCAATTTTAAATAAGCCCAGGAAAAAAATAAATCGAATTTTAAAAATTTCGGTTTTTCCCGGATATCTCCGGAAATAGTCGGAATTTTAAAACTTTCTAAACGGCATATTGCTAGGCACCTAAATGCGCAATTTTGCCTTAATTTAACCGACACTGTATCTCTTATGGTTTTCGAGTTACCCATACATAGACACGAATTCGAGCCACCCTGTACATATAAACATCTTCCAAATGTGCTCATTTTTACTATTAATATAATTTTATTATTGAAGAATCAAAAAAAAAAACAGGAGCTTTACTATAAAAACGAAAATTTACTGTTGTAATTCATTATAATTCAAATGCTACGAAATCAAATTTAAAACAAACCAAAAAAAAACAAACAAATCTTAGAAAAAAAAACCTACTTTAATGAGATTGTATATTTACAACAATAATTATTGATCTCTGTGAAGTAAATACCTCGGGATTTTAAGTCTTACATTTACAGTTATAAATATAAAAATTACGTTTTTGGAATAAAAACGGTTACGTGAACTCTTGACAATATGAAGTTGAATATGACATTAGAAATATCAGTAAATACTAAGAATGTCCTAAATAAACCACGAAAGTAACATACATATTCCAAACATAAAAGTAAAACCTAACCTAAAAGTAAAACATGGAAAGGGATACTTATTTTATTTTTTGGCCTTGGCATTATTCTTTACAGGCGTCTTCCCTTTTATGTTGTTAGTTTTTGCTTTTTTCGACTTGGGTTCCTCATCATCTTCTTCCTCTTCCTGCAAGAAGAAAACTATCTTAAATACCAACTCAAAAAGGCAGTGGTTAGTCAGATTGTCTATTATATCAACATTCAAGATAATCTTTGTCACACCTTTATTCCTAACACCGATAGCACTATAACTAAGTATACCCCTCACTTTGAAAACGAAGAAAGGTAATTTTATTGTTAGAGATCAATAGATTCGTGAAATCTAATACCTGTCACTTGTGTCATTTACCCAAAAATGAAAATAAAAGAATCTAGACATCAGAATTGAATGAAATGAACTAAATATAACAATAAATGTGTACATATATTTGAAATTTCTTAGAAACCAGTGGAATACATGGAAATTGAATATCCATGGTATTTTTATAAACTAAATCGCCAAATGGAACTGGGTTGGACATGTTGCTTGAATGATAGACGGAAAATGAACATGAAGATTACTTGAATGGAGACCCAGAGCTGACAGGGAGAAGTAAAGGAACAGACATAAAAAAAAAATGAACGGCAATTGTATGCAGAGCATTCAAGGCAGGAAGTTGTGGAGGAGAATGGGAGAGGCCTATATCCAGCAGTGATGTAAAGGGCTGTTTGATAATGATGAAACCACCAACCAAATGGCTGAAATCTGGATTTGTTACCCTCCCCAAAAAGCCTAATGCTACGAAATGTAGAGAGTTTCGTACAATAAGCTTGATGAGCCATCTACTGAAGATGTTCCTGAAGATAATTCACAGTAGAATATTTAAACTATGTGAGGAACAGATATCTGAGAACCAATCCGGCTTTAGAAGTGCTGTAAGGATTAGAGAGGCTCTACTTTCGATCCGGGTGTTGTTTCAGCGATGCAGGGACGTAAACTGCGATGTATTCGCATGTTTCGTGGATTACATGAAGGCGTTTGATGAAGTGCGACACACGAAAATGATGCAAGTTCTGCAAAAAGCTGGCCCGGATGGGAAGGACCTCAAAATCATCAATCTCTACCGGAATCAGAAGGCTTGTGTCACGGTAGACAGACAGACAACAGAAGAGATACAAATATTATGTGGTGTAAGGCAGGGATGCATACTGTCTCCTACAATTTCTAATCTGTACTCGGAATACATCTTCAGAGAAGCCCAGCAAGATGTTGAAGCTGGAATCCTCTTAAATGGAGAACCAGTGAACAACATGCAAATGTTACTGTTATTTTTGCACACAACCTAGCTTCCTTACAACTCCTAATGGACAGTGTTATATCATACAGTCGACAATATGGTTTGGAAATAAACACCAACAAAACAAATTTCATCATAATCAATAAAAACCAAAACACCCGCGGTATTTTATTGGTAGACGGAACTCCTCTAGAAGAAGTCAACAAATACATATACTTGGGCACGAACGTAAATGATAACTGGGACCATTCTGTGGAGATCAGAACGCGTATTGAAAAAGCCAGAACAGCATTTATCAGGATGAGAAAAGTCTGTATCAGCCACGACTTACAGCTGACAACGAAAATTCGTCTATTGCGATGCTACGTGTTTTCGACCCTTTTTTTATGGGGTCGAATCATGGGCGCTTACGGAGGCCTCCTTCAAAAAAACTAGAGGCATTTGAACTGTGGCTGTACCAAAGAATCCAACGAATACATGTCCTTTTGCAAAAGATCCTCCAGGGCAAGGTATATGGAGCTAGAGGAGTGGGCAGAAGGAGAATACCGTTTAAGAACGTCGTTCAACCAATCAACCGCTTAGCTATTCCGCGCTGCTGTCAACAAAGTTCGAATAGCCAACATAATAGCCAGATCTGGAACGGATAGGTACTCTAAGAAGAAGATGGTGCCCCACTAGCCCTGGTCTTACTGTGATGGACAGGTCTTTCTGGGGATGGCTTAAAGAGCGAGTTCATCATGAATACGCATTCCACACTTTAGCAGATTTAAGGCAAAAGAAGAAATACAGTTTATTTGAATCCACCACTTAAAAAATTGTTATCGTCTTTGTGTCGAACTAAACTGAGGTCACTTTGAACACCTGTTAAAGTGAACATTCAATATTAATTCCACATATTTTGTAATTAATTCATTAGTCTTAGTTTAATATAAACAATGCTTAAGTTATTCTTGTTGAGTGTAGCCCATAATGAGTGACAATAAACTTTTTCACTTTTTCCAGATGCTTAATTATCACTGACGACTGAAATTTACCGATGTTTCCATAGAAACCCCATAATGACTTAAGCAAATTCATGTACGAAGGGCGTAAAAAACATATTAATAGTGCGATTTTTCAATAATCGATAGCGCGAAAACAGTTGGATGTAAGGTATATGTTATATTAAATGAATATTCTGGCATCATATTTCACTAAATTTCTTCGTTTTTCTTGGCCTTCTAAGAAATACTACTTTAAAGGGTAATTTGAGCGATTGCATGACTATGAACTATTGCCAGGTATCTTACTTTTTTTTTATTGATTACCATAAAATATTGATGCAAGGTAAGTGAAAAGAGAGCAATGTGGAGACATTTTGACTCAGAATCGCAAGAGTAATTTATTACATTGACAAAAAAATTAAGAAACAGTGATATGTTGGTTCAACATGCAACTCAGTCAGTAGTAGGCAAGTTGTAGCAGAGGGATTTGACGATTAGTCTCGTCACCAGAACATCAGGGCGGGGGCTTTGCAGAAAATCAAGAGGCCTTAAGTAGGTTCCATTGGAGATGTCATATTTTACAGCTAGTCTGCTGACAGTCCACACATTTGACACAAAGGCGCCAGCTATTTGCACCCAAGGAGATTAAACAATATAATTAATATAATTGTTATTTTTATCACAGTTTTCTTTCTTAACATAAAATAAATAGATATTAAAATTTCATTTCATAATTGTAGGAAATACCTCCGGCTAGTATATAGTAGTCTGATTTTGAAACATGTCTTGGGTTAGTCGGTTATGACTCTGGAGTGACTGGAGGACCATGCATGACGTTTTTTATTTCTAAACTACATTTTGTTTCATTTCAACTAAATAATATGCAAAGTTGAAGAATTATGATATGTGTTTGAATTTCCTCGCGCCTAATAGCGGGTGAACTAGTGTCTACGCGCTTAAACGGCCGGGTTCAAGTCACCTACACCAATTTAAGTTGAGAGAAGGTTTATGCGATATTAGACTTATTAATGTTTAAATTTTGTAGGGGCCATTTAAACTAAAAGGAGTTCATGTGAGTTTTCAGTTTATGTTTTGGTTCCTTTCAACATATTCTTATATTATGCGATTGTCCTTATTGTGATATCCACGCTTCTATAACAGTTCCTTAACGCAATTATCATCCTAAATAGCACTTTTTGTTTATGTACCAACTTTATTAGGAATGAATCTTTTGAGAAATCATAGAGTCAAAATGTGACTATGTACTTACTCATTATATTAGTTGTAGTATTCAGTATTTTTCATGACCTTAAAACTGTTTAAAACATTTAAAATTTATCATTTAGGCTTTAGTAACACTATTGTCATGAACCCAACTAAAGTTTCATAAGATATTTTTACGGTTACTGTTGTTTCAGTTCGTTTTGTAGATCACGTTCCTTCAAAAACCCAAGCATTACTTAAAATTACTCTGAAAGTCCTTAGAAATAATTGAAAAATCTTTGGGATTCTGAGCTCTGTAGATGCAAAAATGACAGGATATTTATCTCTCAAAATAAAATTTGACAAGACACTGAAGCATTATCCAAATTTAAGGGGCGCGATTTATTAACGCCGTCGAAAAATATCATACAAAAAAAAAGTAAAAAGTTGCAAAACTATAATCTGTGATTTACAGCTACCAAGAAGGTGCTTCATGCATTTTCCCCGAAGTTAAAGCAAGATTTTCTTATCACGAAATAACTAAGCATCAAATAAATAAAAGCATGCCTTTTAAAAATTATTAAATTATAAAGCCTCATTTGAAAATATGTATATTTGTTTACATTTAATGAAATGTTAAATTTTCAAACAACTTTAAAAGAAAATGTTGCCTTCACACCTTCATGAAATTTATGATTTCTATAACTACTTTCCTCATCATCAAAAACAGTTCAGTCAAGTCTCTTATGGAAAGAAAAATCATTCAAAAATAATGCCTAAATTGTATGGTTAGCTATTATTAATACAGGATATACATGCAGTAGTAACTAAAACCTTTTAAATCTGAGCAGTATATGTAAAGGAATATGCTTCCATAAAACATATTGTGAAACTCCTGCCTTAAAATGTAATAATTTCAAATAACAATCTGATCAATCAATCAAATTACATATTTTCATAGTTTCTAAAACATCATTAGACTTTGACAAAAACATTTTTTTTTAAGCACTTAAGACATAACGGGTATGCCTGTATGTGCCACAGATAACTAATAATTTAAAGAAAATTTCAAATTTATGGCAAAAAAGATGTACCGGGTGGCCCATGAGGGGCCTATACCTATCCTGAAACCTACGGTGGCTGCAAAAAAAAATTAAATACAAAAGTTGTTCCTAGTAAAATGGTCTTTATTTCTTTTTGTATTTTTTAATCATTACTTTGTTATATACCGAGTGGTCCAAGAAAGTTACACTTTTTTAAATGAAACACCCTATATTTTACAAAATTTTTGGATTCTACTTAAAATTCTAAGCATATTTGATGTATGATGTTATACCTCTAGAGTTAGTAGTTTCACAGCCATAAACAGTTGAAAATCGGTACTTTGGCTTCTTTTCACCTTGGTAGCAGAGGAAGACCATTAAAGATGGAGTATAATGAATTCCACATTCCTATCTTAACTTTCCAAGAGCTATCTGATGGTGCAAACTGATGGTACCCATGGCACCACCTGCCAATTAGTACAGTTAGATCGCTCTTGAAAAGTTAAGATGGCAATGTGAAATTAATTTTACTCCATATCTAATGGTCTTCTTGCTACCAAGGTGAAAAGTAGCCAAAGTAGGTACCGATTTTCAACTGTTTATAGCTGGGGAAACTACTAACTCTAGAGGTATAACATCATACATCAAATATGATTGGAATTTTAAGTAGAATTCAAAAATTTAATAAAATATAGGGTGTTTCATTTAGAAAAGTGTAACTTTCTTTGACCATCCTGTATATAAAAAAGTGATGATTAAAACAATACAAAAAAAAATAAAGATCATTTTACTAGGAATAACTTTTGTATTCAAATTTGTTTTCAAACCCCCGTAGTTTTAGAGTTAAGGTATAGGCCCCTCTTAAATGGGCCACCCTGTATAAGGTATCAATTCAAATATCCAAGCGCAGACCACTTCCAGTTCTACTTGTAATAATTGTTACATTAGATTTATTTTGCAACATTATCTATTAATTAGACATGTCCAAATTTTACAAACTTTTATAGCATTTGTAAAATTGCATATTTTAAGCTAGTAATTCTCTTGGTCTCTAATATTCAACATAGCTTCATAGCTATGACAAATAACTGCTCAAATCATGAAAGCAAATAACCTCTGCAGAATAAAATACAAGCAAACATCTAAATGATGAGTAGTTCAATGCTGACGTTGAGAATTGATGGTGAAGGAATGAAATAATAAAAATTACTTGCCAGTTTTTTAGCTATGAAATTCCCAAGCTTCTTGCCAAGTTTATGTTCTAGGGACTTTCCTAGAAACTGTCATTCAAATCAGAGTATAATAACTCACCAGTTCTTATTTATTTACACTAACATTTTAACATTAAGATTAAGAAGTTGCTCGATTTACAAAACTAACCAAGCATACCAAACTCCATGCACCATATTAAAGTTTAGGGTTGATTTGGATATTCACTTTTTATTCTTAAAAACAAATTTATCAAACATAGCAAAAGTTCATGTGCAATATTAATATTTAAAACAAGACGATATGTCAGAATATTTCTGATAGTAGTGGTGGTAACACAAAATTAACTTTCAACTTACAGGAATTTTATAAAACCATTGTGCTAGAAATGATAAGACACATAAAAATTCTAAATAGAAGAATACCAAAATGGCTCAGTGTCATTTGGATCTAGAATTATTAATTAATTATTATCAAGCAAATGTTTTGCTTTTAGGTTTATTGCAACAAATAATGAAAAATGCTTTTGAGAGAACTCAAATGATAATATAGCAGATCAAAATTTTCAAAAAAATCAGACATAGTAGCACAAGCTACCAGTAAAATGTTAAAAATTTGGAGTAATCAAACACCAAAGCAGAATAACACTTAAGTTCTTCCTAGATATTTCGAACTTAATCCAAGGTTCCCTTTTCTTCAAATCAAGCACTGTTTTATTGGAAGTCAGAGAAAGTTAGGTGATTTTTATTTTGAAAATAAATTGTAGGACTATAATTATTTGAAAACATTTAACTAGTCACATTATGAAACTTTCATAAATAATTACACACATTATAGGGTCACTTCATGCACAACATTCAACAATATGCTGCTGTTGCTTCTTTGAATAATGAAAAAGTTTGATTAGCCGGTTATGACAACAGGCAAGCAAAGCTATGAGTGACAATTGACACATGTACAAATAAGTGGGTAATTTGTGATTGTTTATCACAACCTGAAGTTTGAGTAGCACAAATCATTTAAATAAAAAAAAGTTAACACAAAATTAAAATGTATGATTGACAATTGAGACATGAACTGAGGCAGTTATTACTGATATTCAAGATAGATTTAACAAAAATACTTTTAAAAAATTATATAAAAAACAAACCTGAAAGAGTAACGTACTTGTAAAATTCATTAGGCTAATGTTATTAGTTTTAATTAAAAGCTTCATTAAAATATGCTATAAAAAATAATATTCCCAATAGACAATATATAAACTTTGATGAGGAAAATAGATAAGAATATCATACAAATTTGGAACAGTAACAAAGTAATCTTGCTATTATTGGCATGAATGGCTCCACAATAATCTATAAATAACAAAGATACTTAGGGCCACTACTTTCAATTAATCACTTTAAACACTTGTTAAATTTATCAATGTTTTGAATGTGTCATTGTCAGATCACACTAATAGGTGTATGATATTCAGAACAGTGATTATTTTAGCAGTGAATAATTGAAGTTAAGCAGGGCTCTTAGGGCCATAATTGTTTTGAGAAGAGTAAAAACTAAACTGTGGATGTAAATTGCAACCTTTTAAACTTGTTCAAAAAGCTTCAGCATATTTGATAGTACTAATTTCACTTACCGCTCCCTCTTCTCCTTCATCGTCCTCAATCATCTCTTCCTCCATTTCATCCATCTCATCAAATTCTTCAATAGGTCCACCAATTAAATGATGTCCTATGATATGAACAGGGCCATTTCCTAAGCAAAATTAAATTCCTATACTGCTCGATATTTTCTGTTACAATTGAATCTAGCTTATTTATTATGAACATTTGTTAAATCGTTCAAATTATTAACTGAATATCACAATAATCAACTAAAAAATAGATGCAATTAAGGCAACCTTATTGCTTTGGCAAAAATAATTTACAACAGCCACGACAACTTATTTTTTTTATTGTATGCTGCTCCTAAGCAAAAACCTATGTAGCAATAAACAAATAGTGGGGCATATCTCATTTTAGAAAACCTAGGAGTTTTGCGCCATATAAAAATCTCCAATATCTCAAAATTGTTTATATCAGTAAAAAGGCTATAAGCAATTTAAGCTAAATACATGTTTGAACTGAAAAAATGACCAACAAAGTTTCAGATAAATTTGCAGCACAACTCGTCCCCAATACACTGCTATATAATATGATAGATATTATCTAACAACGAAAAAAATATAAGGGCATTCCATGTGGTTTCAAAAAACTTCTTAATTATTTTGTAATTGGGGAAGTACAAGATAGTTCAAAATTAATCCAACCTGGTTCATTATACCTGACCACATTCTGCCATCTTAAATATTGATATTTCATTGTAACAAACACAGTATACAAGAAATAATAATATAAAATTACATTTAATTTAATTAGATTTTCAGTTGCATTTTGTTAGGACCACATCAGAACAGACACCTAATTGTTTTATCTGAATTTCTATGATGATTTTAAGGTTTAAATTGCCACCTCTCACAAAGCAGTTGTTTATTTGCAAAACTCTGCTAGCAATTGCCATAAAATTTGCTTCTTTCAAGTGAAAAAAGGAAATATGCAAAATCTGAAATCAATGTAACAAGAACTACATAGAATAAGCTATAAGTAAGCAGGCACTCCTTTTTCCTATATATAAGAACCTGTAGATGTTTTTCTTATTTATGCCAAAACTTATGTAACAATATATAAATAAATAAAAAAACAATGTACTAAAAAATCTTAACACATGTTATTAAAAGTAGCATCAAACATATAAAATCCCAATACGAATAACAGGGATGCTTTCGCCATACATTTATGTATGAAATTAAAAAGAATAAATCAGTTACATTAATATGGCTTGAGCATGTGCAATTTGACAAATTATTTGACCAATCATGTTTCATCTAAATTTCAAATAAATTGCCTTTAAAAGATATAGATCATAAAACAAATTAAGAACCAGACTAAAAACTACACATTCTCAAAAATTAAAACAAAATACTAATTATCTGAAACATAATTTGCATTTGATTAAAAAAAACCTTTTAACTTAGTATCATCTATGAAACAACAAAGTCTTGACAACAGCTACAACTTGCCTTGATTTAAATTGAAGAATGTTTTATATTATTTGTTAGGCTTAAATGATTAATTTACTGTTGATGTTTTGATCACGATTTTATTGTGAGAAAATAACTAGTGATAGTGAATGCACTAGCCAAGCACTTATAAAAGCTTTGTAATGCAAATGCTTAAAACTAACTTGAAAATGAACTATTTAAAAGAAAAGACAACACATACCTTGAATTAATGTGAAAGTTACTGGAGGATCTGGAAATGAGAGATCCAGCGACACTTGATTGTTGGAACCACCACCTTTCAGTGTGGCAATTGGAATTTTTACAGAGTCTTTCCAAGTCATTGCTTCTACTTGTATCACATTTACTTCACCTAAAAATATATACTTATCAGATAACGCAAACACGTAAATAGCAATTACAAAATTATATCTTGAAAATAAAACATCCACAAAACCTAAAATAAAATGAAAAACACCCAGAACAATCAGTAAAATGTATTACCTTCAGTGGCTTCTGGTCCCAATAAAGCTTGTTTAATGATAAGTTTATGGCCCCCTTGGTAATCCTCTGCACCGGCCCCTTTTGCTTCTGGGTCCCATACTTCATTGGCGTTTTTGCCTTTAAGAGTTAGAGCTGAAAATACATAAAAAAATTAAAAAGCATATAAAGCATAAATGCAATAATGGCGCCAAATACCGGCT
>MU191157.1:0-33843 GCA_016904865.1 Pissodes strobi | reverse complement strand
ATCCAAAATGTAAAAAAGATTCACCTTTACCTCAACATCATGTAAAGTTTCATCATCATCTAAAGTAAGTCGAATAGGATCATCATCCTCTTCAATGGCAGCTGGTTTCTTATCTTCTTCATTTTTATCAACATTTTCTTGCATTGTGTCAGGCTAGAAGATTTAAAATAATCATTAAAACTTCAGTCTAATACTATAACAGATTTATCCACAATACCTAATGAAACAGAAATGTTGCACTATATGCACATTTCACTAACAATGTCAACATCATCAGAAATAATTAAAACTGTTTTAATCATCTCCTTATGATGCTAGCATGGTTAGCGAAACGCGCGCCGTGTGCAAACATTATGTTTTGGTATTGTAGATACAACTGTGTCATAGTGCATTTTGCCAAAGACTCCAAACCCCAACTTAGTTCAATCTAATGAATTGATTTACAGATCTATTTACAAATGGCAAAATATATACACATTTATAAAATATGTATATTGATTATTATTTTATTAAATATTTTGGAATTATATTTCCCATTACACAATTCTTACCTTTAGCTTAGGTCCTTCCTCCGTAACTTCATTTTCCTTCTTCAAATCGGCTTTTTGCTTCACATTTTTAGGCTCGCTTATCTTAACTTCTATTTTCTTTTCATTTTCTTTCACATTACTGGGACCATTTTCTTTAGCTTTTTCAGATTTTTCCACTGGTGTCTGTTCCACTTCAACTTTTTCTTCAGATTTATCTTCAACATCTTCACTTTCTAAAAAAACAATGAAAATTAAAAGACGTCATTTCAGCAGAAAGTATATTATATCACAGCCACACTGAATATGAAAACTACTAAACAATTTTTTCGAAACTAACTATCAAAACTGAAAAAATTATCCAATTCAATAATTGAATGTTATTAGTCATGGAGGATATAATTCACTAGATCTAGATAAAGACTTACGAGCTACTGATTTCCTCTTCTTGGCATCATTAGAATCAAACACATATGTTTCAGGATCAAGTCCTTCTTCTTCAAGTGCCTAAATAGGAGAATGATAATAAAAGTTATCTAAAATAAAAATAAACACACACAAAACAGATTCAAACACGTTAACGCATAAGTAACAAATTTAAAAATGAGGTTCATACAGTCATATTTGCTAATATTCATAATTTTCATTCACAGTATAAACACTATAAACAAAACATCTGAAAATAAAAACTAGTCTTAAAAAATTGAATAAAATGGTTTTCATTTAGATGATATTGTAAAAACCAATATCATTAAATATTATTCTTACTTATGTCAATTAAGACTCATCTGTCTTACTGAAATGTGGATTTTTAAAGTGTGTGAAATAGTCTGATCTGAGGGCTCTCTTAGACAACATGATCTCTTAATATAAGGTTTTACATTAGACAATTTCTTTGACAAAGAACTTTGATCAAGTAATCAAGCAACTGTACAACTTATGAAGCAGATAGATCCAACCGAGGGGTAGATCGCTGAGGCATGTTGGTGTACAAACCAAAGGAATTTCGAGACGATTTGAGGCAATATGATGAATTTTGAGGCAATTTGAAGCAGAATGAAGAATTTCGTGGCAATTCGAGGTATTTTCAACACATCAAGGCATTGTAGATAAATTTTAAGATATTTTTTAAGCGTCAAGACCTTGATTGTAAATATATTAGTTCTAAGGAGACCAAGAAGAAAAGACTGAGTCTAACCAAGGGGAAAACCGCGCTGGAATTGTGTTGTACAATCACCTGGAATTAGTCCTAGAATTAGTGGTATTGTCATAGAATTAGTCGTAGAATGTCCTAGAATCATTCGTGGAATTAGTGGAAATACTCTGGCAAGGTCGTCGCCTCTTCAGAACAACAGTCGTTAATAAATGAGTGACAACAACGCATTTTTCTTTTCTGTCATCTAGTGAGCTGTGACTTTGCTAGTTTCAATTGCGCGTTCGTTACTTACGTAAACTTTAAATTTTTATGTGTTATTTATTGCTAGTGTTGTCAGCTGACTTTTTTGACTAAGAATATAAGCTAAAATAATATGGCTTACTAATTTTAGTACATAATTTTATTTAAAAATAATGGTTTGCTGAAATTACGTTAGGTCTGTCTGAGTATTTGTTCGCGTTGAGAATCGCCCAACCATTTACGGAAAACATTTTTAAAATGTAAGATATATTTGGATATAGTTGAAAAATAAAATAAATATTAAAACAGATATTTCATATGGCCTTCTTAAATGCTGGAGCTACACAGGGTGATTCAAATTGTATTCGACAAGTTTCGGCAACAGGAAAGCCCGATAAAAGCTTTTATAAACCTATATCAAAAATAATTTTTTTTTTATTTTCAATACCCTGTATTTCCAAAACTGTTCATTTTTCGACATAGGTTTATAAGGCATTTATTGTTAATTATGCTGCCAAAGCTTGTTGTTACACCACCCAAGCTGTTGCTATAAAAGGCCAAATTGCAATACCTACTATAATAGTATATTATATACCTAGGTTGAGAAGTAAGCCATTATTTACCGAGCACTTTTATATCCTGAGGCGCGTAGCGCCGAAGGATATAATGTGCGAGGTTAATAATGGCCTTCTCAACCGAGGTATATATAGAATTTTTTTTACTACTAACACTGATATATTACCATATTTGATTCGATTTGATTTTTATATTAGTCATTTTCTACTGATTTTTCAAATAGTTCGAAATATCAAGTAGCCTGGCAGTTCAGTTGTCTAACTGACAGATATCGTAACAAGAAGCGTTTTTTCGCGAGCCAACTACAATTAACCACGGCATACTACAGGATACTACTTTGTTTTCACGAGGATTAATTTAATTGTGGTAAGTGAGGGGAAGTTTCGTGACGTCACTATTACATCATCATTTTTCAACTACGGCTTACTACAACTTACATACGTGACGCGGTGTGGTACTCGAGGTTTGATAGAGTCATGGCGGATTAATTTTGAAACGTTAAACATGTGAAATGTTTGTTTTTCCATTCTGAACAAGTTTGTAAATTATACGTTCATGAAATTCTTCTATAGAAGCCTCATACGCATCGGAATTCCTACACAAATGTGCCCCAAATGGGATTTGGGCAGCATAAAGTATCCTGAACATATTAGTCGAAAAATACCATTAGTTTGCTTATCTCCAGAGGCCACCATTCTCTCATTAAAAATATGAGTAAACGTTCTGCACTGATCAAACTGATCATTTTCAAATAAATATGCAAAATATCTATATTCTTTTCTAGCAATGCAAGATCTAACTAGGGTATTTTGGCGAAGACAGAAGCAGACAGTACAATTTGTGGTGGGGTGCCCGCTTGGCACTTACTTCAGTATTACTTGTAGTTAACCGTGGTTACCCCCCAAAAAACGCTAATAATCTCCTGACAGCTCCATACATACAAAGTACCTTCTTTCCATCTAAATTTTGACAAAATCGCATTATTAATAAGAATATTATGGGGAGTCATGAAAAGTGAGTCATGTGTATGTTATAATTTTTTTACTATTAGCACTGATACAATCCTTATCATTATTTGAATTAATTAGATTTTGAAATTAATAATTTCCTACTCATTTTTCAAATAATCCGAAATGACAACTAGTTGTCAAACTAACAAGTTTGACATTTTGACATTTTCCGTTTCCGTTTCATTATTGACCTAGGTTTTTTTTAATATTATTATTTACCTAGGGTGAGAAATGCTACTTCTCATTTGAGGAATGGAGTAAATAATGGTGATTTATCATGTTAGTAGTAAAAAAATAATATTTATTTATTTATTTATTTATTTATTTATGCAATACATACGGGATCACCCCATTACAATTTAAGATACATACAATATTATATATATGACTAACTTTATAAAACAGTAAATTTAGAACCTAAGAACAGGTAACAGTTATTACAAATATCAACATCTTAAGTAAGTTATGCTAGAGTCTGCTCAATATTTTATACTTAAAACAACTAAAAGACAAAACAAATGGGTCAATATCACTGTGTTCATTCAGAAATCTCATTGCTCTACTCACTGAGGAGTTGCCACCATAGTTGGTTCCATGAAAATCAATGAGAAACGGATCTGTATGTCTTAAAGATCTCCCGGGAACCCTAAAGTTGACGAGCTCTAACAATGCAGGGCAGACAATTAAACCGTTTATGATTTTAAAAAGAAAACACAAATCAGATGAGCACCTTCTATCACTAAGTGTATCCATATTAAGAATTCTCCGAATAGGAGCATAATCATGGTTCAAAATTGGAATATTATATCGGAATGATACTTGACATAAAAATTTGTTCTGGACTTTATCCAGCCTAACTCTATGAACATCATGAAATGGCGACCAAACTATAGCTGTATACTCCAATACAGATCTAACCAGAGTACAATATACAAGCCTATATCCACCAACTGACATACATGAGGTGTTTCTGTAAATAAAACCTAGTGCCTTTAGGGCTCTGGATGTAACCGAATTTATGTGTTCTACAAAATTAATCTGTTCATCAAACAAAACACCCAGATCCCTAACTTTGTGCCTCAGCTGCAACGCACTATTATTGATACTGTACAAGGAATTGAATTTCCTGGTTCTCCTAAAAAAAGATATATAGTGACATTTAGAGACATTAAGGCTTAATGAGTTCAAATTAGCCCACACTGCAAACCTATTCAAGTCCTCCTGAAGGTACCATATGTCAATCGGATCACTTATTATATTGTAAATTTTGACATCATCAGCAAACATCAAAAATTTCGACTTCTGGACATAATTAAAAATGTCGTTAACAAACAAATTAAAAAGAAGGGGAGCTATATGAGCTCCTTGCGGTACCCCAGAAGTGGACGTAAATTCTCCAGAGACAAAACTAGAAATTTTAACCCTCATAGATCGATCTTCCAAATAACTTTTTAACCATTTAATAGTATTGTCCCTAAAACCCGTCGCTTTTAATTTTGCCAAAAGAAAACCATGATCGATTCTGTCAAAGGCCTTGGAGAAATCAGTGTAAATCGAGTCTACCTGATAGCCTTTCTCCAAAGCCCTCAAAAGATCCGACTGGTAGATCAACAAGTTTGTCACCGTAGACCTCCCCCTAACAAAACCATGCTGTTCGCTTATTATTATCTCTTTACACATAAAACTAAACTGATCATATATAAGGGACTCAAAAAGTTTAGGCATGCTTGACTGGTTGCATACACTTCTGTAATTCTGTATGTCCTGTCTATTGCCAGACTTAAAAATAGGAACCAGGAAACCACTCTTCCAAAGGACAGGAAATTCACAAAGATTAATTGACATATTGAATAACCTAGTTATGGGCAATGTAAGAGTGTAAACACAACGCTTCAGAAAGTAGTTAGGTATATGATCAGGCCCGGACGAGAGCCTATCCTGCAGATTACAAATGCCATCAAACACTTCGGATAAATTAAACTCACTCAACAATACGTCTCCAGTTTTTTCAAGTCTGTAAGTTGGGACCGGAACGTTGCTCTTAACATATACTGTAGAAAAAAACTCAGCAAATAAATCATTATTTATTTTTATATTATTATATTATTTTATTAATAAGTAAATCGGCCTAATAAACCAAAAATATACACAAAATTACATTCTCCAGGTTTTACTGGATAGAAAGTCGCAAAAATCATGTAAAAATATGTTGGGATGGTTAAAATATTTGAAGATAAGTAAAAACCTAACCTTAAACCGAAATCTGAAAATACAATTTCTACTCCTGTGATCTAAAAATGGTTGTTTCAAGTGCACCAGAGCCCTTACAGAATATGAGAAGAAGTTTAAAGTAGTTTGTGTTCTGCATAAGCTGCTCTAGTTTCACAACATCAGAGGCACACGTAACCAGGCTGAGTAAGCGAACATTGCTTTTTGCATGCCCTGACTGTATACCTGTAGTTCAGGGTTCAGTAAGAAACTTTACAGATAAGTTATCGGCCGTTTTAGATGACAAATTAAAATCCATAAAGACCGACTTCGAGAAAAGCTTGTTAGACTCTTTAAACAGTTTGAAAAAGTCTTATGAGACGAAGTTGGATAAAATGTCTAAAGACCTGGACAAAAACATTAAAAGCTACTTGAAACAGAAGACAAATAATACAGAAGAAAATTATAAGCCACCAAAAAATATCAGTAATGCGAAACAACAAACTGAAGTCAACTTGATTAAGATACAGCCTCCGTCCCACCAGCCAAAAATCGATCTTACTACGGTTCAAAAATGTGTTACTGAAGCTACTCTCAAAAAGTACACAGATCCACCATTAAGTCCATCGGGAGCGCAGTTAAATGTCAACAGAAACTTTCCTTCAGATAGTCAACCGCAGAGTTCGTTTAATGGGCACCAGAGAGAGTGCAACTGGCTTACAAGTAACTGAAAAACCAAACACCTCGTGGATATTTGTGACTAATTTTACACCCGACACGAGTACAGATACATTGGCTTCATATGTGCAGGACAACACGGGTCTCCAAAATGTTGTATGTGAAAAGCTCAAAACTCGTAAAGATCAATGGAGAAGCTCCTTCAAAATTGGAGTACAAAAAGATGATATTGATAAAGTGTGTTGAAGTAACAGTTGAGGAGTATGCGGCTTTTTTAAAAAAGCAAAAATTAATTGTCATTTGTTTGTACAGACCACCTTCTTTAATGTTAGACAAATTTGATCTTTTTATACAAAATTTTAATGATGTTCTCAATTTTATAAATACCAAGTATCTCCATTATAAAAGTATTATATGTGGTGATTTTAATATAAATCTCTTGGGCTGTTCAACTAGAGAAATTCAATAATGAAATGCTATAATTTTACTCAAATAATTAAGCAACCTACCAGAATAACAAAAACTAGTGCCACACTTCTTGACCATGTATACATAAATTTTAACAATTCATTTTTGGGTAAAGTTGTAAGCTTGAAAATCTGATAACACCATCTTGATGAACAGAAAAAGTAGCAATGAAAATGTGAAATTTATTTTGTTATATCTATTCAAATAGAGTCATAAAAAAATAAAAATGAAATCGCGAATATTCGGTTTTTCCAAAAATCTTCGGAAGTGATCGGAATTTTTAAACTTGTAAGGTGGCCTTTTGATCAGCATCAAATTGTGCAACTTTGCCTCCATTTAACCGATCTCGTATCTCTTCTAGTTTCCGAGATCCCAATGATGAGGCTCGAATTTGGGACACCCTATACACTCTCGATTGAAGCAAAGAGTAGAAATATTTTAATCTTTGATTGAAGTATGGAATTATTTTCTGGGGTGACAGCGCGGAGGCAGGTAGGATGCTGGTCTTGCAGAAAAGGTGTGTGAGAAATATGTTTAAGTTGAATGAATGAATGAATAAGTTAGAATCAACAGAAAGCTGTAAAGAAAAATGTAGAACCAAATGTAGTACTAAACCAAATCCTAACACTACCTATCCACCTGACTATATCTGCAGTAGCTTTGACAGTGTAAATATTGATTGTGATACTATCAATGCGGGATTGTCTGATCATGAGGCAATTGTGTGTAATTTCTTAGTTAGTTTAAGTAATGTTGAGCCTGCGAAGCAACAACGCAGATTGGTTACGAGAAAAAATCATAATGGGTTTTCAATGACATGTAAGCTTAGTACAGACCAGCCAACAATCGCCCGAATACATGTTGTCAACACTGTTGCCAACATGTATCCCATCAACTCGCAACAAGTTGATAGATACCCGGCAACATAGCGCCGATGTTGTGCGGCAAGACATCAAAGAATTTTGTTGAGTGTTGCATGTATCCGTGTTTTCCATTTCAAACGGAAAATATCGCTCTGTTTGGACGGTGTTGCCAACAAGTAACGTCGAATAAGACTAGTGAGGTTTCATCTACTCGGTAATCGGTGCTTTATTTTGTTATTTGTTACAACTGGCATGTACGTTAATAATGTTAACTTCATATAATAATGTGGACATGTTTTTTCACGGTAGCTTGGTCAATTTCGCTGTTTTTTTACATTTACATTTATATAGAAATTATTTATACTGCATATTATTTGCAGAACATAAAAAAGCTGGAAGTGACCCATATAAAATATATGTCTATAATATGTTTGTGCGTACTTTTAATATTTGTTGACACAAGAGAGTGTAGTTCCTTGTTATCTCTTTACAGCCAACATGTTATGGACCAAAGAGCAAGTGGTAGAACTCATTGAAATGCTACATACGTCTCCTTCACTATGGGACATTTCATGCCGAGAATATCGAGATAGAAATCTGAAATATGATGAAATATCGAAGATGGCTTCGCACTTTCAAACAAATGTTGTAAGAACTGTCGCTGCCACCATCTTCTTTTTCGTCTCTGGGCGTGGGAAGCTATTATGATAAAAGCAGCACTAACACCAGCAGCAGTAGCGGAGTCCATTTTCGCCAACACTGCGTTTAGTTTCAACGTTCAACTGGTTTTGGTTTGGACGCACAACACTGTTGACAACATGTAGCCAGACACAAGTTGTTGTGTCCAACAAATATGTTGCCAACACCCGTCAACATGTTGCCAACAGTTGACAACATTTTGTTGTCTGGTTTGTACAGGCCTGGTCAGAGGTTCTAAATCCTGAGGCGCCGTTGAAGGAATTTCATTCCCTTTTGTACAAAATTTTTAATGATTCATTTCCCCTTCGTACATTTGTGTGTAACAATAAAATTAAAATAACCATGGTTTTCTAGGGGTTTAAAAATATCATCAAGAAATATGCGCGCCTTGCATTATATTAGAAAATTTGCTTTAGATAAAGCTTGGTTTGTGCTTTATTTTAATAATTATCGTAAAACATTTAGGAAAACTATTAAATCTGCTAAGCAGTAATACTTTAATAATCGTATACAAAATTCGGTAAATAAACAGAAGGAAGTTTGGGAAATTGTTAACAACTTGAGAGGCAAAAACAAAACCACAACTGTTAACTCGGATTTGGATTGTCATAAAATTAATGAATTTTATTGCTCTGTGGCAAAAAATTTAAACTCTAGAATAATTTCAAACCATGATTTTGGACAGTTTTTGCAAAATATTGATGTTTCTCAGTCGTTTTTTCTAGCAGCGACAAATATGAGTGAAATAAAAAATACATTCTCTGCAATGAAGAATAAAAAGGCCACAGGGTGGGATGGGCTGTCTCTCAAAGCTTTCTTGAGTCTGCCTGATAATGCTTTAGCAGTACTTGCGGAGTGTATAAATCACTCGTTTCTATCTGGAATTATCCCTTCGTTTTTAAAAATAGCGACTGTGATACCCTTATATAAGGGAGGCGACTCAAATTGTCCTTCCAATTTTAGGCCAATATCTTTATTACCTGCTCTTTCGAAAATAGTTGAGAGATTAGTGAAAAATCGGTTACTTTCTTTTCTAAATAAATATAATTTAATGTGCACAGAACAATTTGGTTTTCAGGAATCAAAAAGCACAAATGACGCCATTTTTTCATTTCTTGAAAGTTTATATTTTAGTCTTAATGATAGTGAGGTAGCCGCGGCGGTTTTCTGCGACTTGTCGAAGGCATTCGACTGTGTGGATCATAAAGTTCTCTCGCTCAAGCTCGAAAAGTATGGGATAAGGGGAAAAGCTTTGAAGTGGTTTGAATCATATTTATCTGAGCGGCTCCAAACGGTAAGTTTTAAAAATAAGTCTTCCAAACAGCTTGAAATTCGAGCAGGAGTTTCGCAGGGATCTGTCCTTGGTCCGCTATTGTTTTTAATATATATTAATGATTTACCAAGTATTACAATAAAGGGTAAATTTACTCTGTTTGCGGATGATTCAACCATACTTTGGACAGGCAAAAATTTGAATGAACTTGAGTCAAATGTTAAAGATGATCTGGTCGTGGTAAAAAAATGGACAGATGCCAACTTTTTATCTCTCAACATCAAAAAGACAAACATTCTTACTTTTAAATGCAATTTTAATGAAGTAACAGTTGGAGACCAAGTGATAAATAATGAAAAAGTAAGCAGATTCCTGGGTTTATACATGGATGATAGATTAAAATTTGAATCACACATTATTAACCTAAGCAAAAAATTGGGCTCCAGCTGCTATGCGACTAGGGTAATTTTGAACAACTTGAATTTCACTGCTACAAAGACTGCATATTTCTCCCTAATTGAGTCACACTTAAGATACGGCATATGCTTTTGGGGTTGCTGCTCCCAGCATTTATTTAGCATAATATTTGTTCTGCAAAAAAGGGCCATTAAATATATGTGCAGGGCCAGAATTAGGGATTCTAGTAGACCGCTATTTCTATCCCATAAGATCTTGACCTTGTCTAGTTTGTTTTTGCTGGAGACATCTTGCTTAATCTATAAGAAGTTCAAGAATGAAATTGATTCAACCCCAGTGCGTTCCACTCGCCAAGCAATTAAAATTAATTTACCTATACCTCATTCCAGTCAAACTAAAAATTCAATATTCTACAACGGTAAAAAAATATTTAATCATCTTCCGCTAAAAATTAGAAAAATTCAAAATCTGAAAATATTTCGAAAAGAGGTAAAGGCTCTCCTAGTTTCTAAGGCTTATTATACTGTAGAAGAATTTTTCCGCGATACTTTCTAGTGTACCTGCATTGATATATGTTCCTTATTTCAGCGTTCCTCGTTTTAATGCAATTTTAATACCTGACGAACATGTTGAATTTTTAGAAAACTATAGACTAATTAAGTTTGCTTTGTTTATATGGCTGGCTCTTTTCCCGAAATCTGGAGGGTGGCTAGGGTGACGCCTGTCTTGAAGAAGGGCAACTCCAGCGAAATAAAAAATTATAGACCTATCTCCATCCTTTGCAACTTTTCTAAAATCCTTGAAATGTTAATCCACAGTTCCATCTTTCCGCAGATCCGTAGCATGCTCTCCAAATATCAGCATGGCTTTATTGACTCTAGATCGTGCGTTACCAATCTATGTTCATTACCACACAAAGCATGTGAGGTTTTGGATTCACGTGGCCAATTGGATGTGTTATCCACGGATTTTCAAAAAGCCTTTGATCAGATTGACCACTATGTTTTACTCGCTAAGCTAGAGAACCTGGGTATGTCGCAGAGATTGATTGACCTTGTTAGATCGTATTTACTTGGCCGGGTGCAGTATGTCGAGTGTGAGGGTTTCAGATCGTCATCATTCACTGCGGGTTCGGGAGTACCCCAGGGGTCTAACCTGGGGCCACTTCTATTTCTGATTTTCATTAATGATCTTATTAACTTAATTAATTGTGATAAGCTCGCGTATGCTGATGATCTGAAGATATTTCATAGAATATATAGTGTTGCTGATTGTGTCATTCTGCAGGAGGATTTGCGGGTCATAATTGATATTTCTAAGTGCAACATAGTGAGTTTTAGTCGCAGCAATAATCCTATTTTTTATGATTACTCACTGGGCGAAGCCGTGCTGAATCGATCGGAGAGAATGGCCGATCTTGGCATATTGTTCAATAACAAACTAACATTTGTACCTCATATCGACCAGATGGTGGCTTCGGCCTCCAAAGTGCTCGGTTTTGTTATCCGTAATAGTAAACATTTCAATGATTCTTCTACAATTAAAATTTTATATTATACACTTGTATGTTCCAAGCTTGATTATGCATCAATTGTATGGAACCCAATATATCTTACTCACATTGGCCACATTGAATCTGTGCAGAGACGATTATTTAAGTACCTAGTTTTTAAAGAGGACAATGTGTACCCTATTAGAGGATTCGATCACATTTTATTACTAGCTCGTTTTGCTGAGCCTACTCTTTTCACCAGGAGAAGGATTCAGTCAATCAGGTTTCTATATGGATTGTTGAATTCCAAGGTTGATTGTGTTTCTCTCCTGGGAGATATCTGTTTTTGGGTGCCGCGACTGGGTGCAAGGTACACTC
The DNA here is from genome assembly GCA_016904865.1 of Pissodes strobi. Taxonomy (NCBI): domain Eukaryota; kingdom Metazoa; phylum Arthropoda; class Insecta; order Coleoptera; family Curculionidae; genus Pissodes; species Pissodes strobi. Next base: position 21,858 of record MU191157.1, on the reverse strand, counting down.
CGTCCTTTTATCTCAACACGGCTAGGTCCAATATTTTAAGACAATGTCCTCTTTATTTGATGTGCAGTGTATTCAACCGTATATGTAATACATGTGACATTAATGCAGATTCTCTTGAGAGTATAGTTAGCGCCGTGCTGAATTTGGATCGTTGATTGTGCTCAGTCTGATAATAGTGCCTTATATGCGAGTTATATTTCAAATTAATTTACTTCTTTCATTGTAAATGTATAATTTTCTACTAATCCGATTGCAGTAATTATTGGTTAGTGGTTTGGGTGGGATGTGTAGTATTTATATGTATTTGTGAATTTCCTATAAGTGGTACTAACCTGTTGGAAGTAAAGGCTATATTTATTTATTTATTTATTTATATTATTTAGGATTGCAATATTATGGAGTATACCAATTTACCTAACGATACCATAATGGTTGAGAAGCTGGTCAACGGCTGATATTTGTATTGTCTAATATGATGACCATTTAACTTAAAATGTAGTGTAGATATTCAGTGGTTGTCACACTCATGTTATTCTTATTCCTTTTTTTTTTTTTGGTTTTGGTTTGGGGCGCACCAAACACCAAACACACTTTAAACACATTTTATAAAATCTCTGTTTTTGCTTTGTGGCTTTGTAAATAGGAATGTGAGGATTCTTTATACAATAAAGCTTTTTTGACTTTGACTTGACTTGACACTAGTATCTACTTATATTCTGGAGTCTGTGTTGTTTGTCAAGGACAATCAGGATCTTTTTTTAGAAGCTAATAGGGAGCACTCACATGATACAAGAAATAAACAAGACTTGAAAAACGTAAAATGTCACTTTTCTTTCATTGAAAAAAATGTAAGTTTTAATCTATTCAAATTCTAAAATCAATCTTAATTGAAAAGTGCTACTATACAATTGGTGAATTCTTGAATGATAAAAATCTCATAGTCGAGCAGCTCATACAAGACTTTCACATTTTACATTTTAAATAGGTGTAAGGTATAAATGTAGTTTCTTTTCTTTGTATGCGTGTTACAATTTGTGTGTGTGTGTGTGTGTGTGTATGGATGTTTACTTTTTAATTTTATATTGTTATATTTTTATTGGCATGTTTTTTTTCTTTTTTTCTTAAACTATGTACAGGGTTATTCATTATATTTTGACACCCACCTGCAGTCGTAATTACAGGTAATACAAAAAAAACTTAAATTCAAAAGTTGGGTGGTTTTTATATAATAATGTAGTTAATTGGTTAATAGATAATAGACTTTATTATAATATTAGCAAGTGTACTGTTCTTACATATAGTAGAAAGTTAAACCCCATTATTTATACTTACATGCTGCAGTCAAATATTTTATCACGAGTTTCAAGATCTGGGAGTGATTTTTGACAGTAAATTAACATTTAATGCGCATATAGAGGATGTTGTAAATAGGGCTTCTAGGATGTATGGTTTTATTGTTAGAAATACCAAAGATTTTAAAAATCCTCTTTGTATAAGAGCACTTTATTTTGCATATGTAAGAAGCATTTTAGAATATGCCTGTATTGTTTGGTGTCCCTACTATGAGTGCTATAAAAACCTCCTTGAGAGAATACAAAATAAGGTGTACAGTAGCGTGCCGTATAGGGGGCCAGGGGGGGCGAATGCCCCCCCCGCCCTCTATCTAACCCGCCTCAGCCTCCTAATGCAAACTGCAAATAGCTCATCATTCGGCGCCCTCGAAATAGCTCGCCCCTCCCGCCCTTATACCCACGGCACGTTACTGAAGGTGTACAGATACATATATTTTAAGGAAAGTGGCATTTATGATTTTACCATCCCGTCATCTGTATTGTGTTCTAGATATAATTTAGAGTCCTTACAAAAGCGTAGAAAAGTTGCTTGTCTGTTATACTTACATAAAAGTATCCACGGCATTTCTAATGACCCTATGTTTTTATCTAAGTTGCCATTTAATATTCCTAGTTATCAGACAAGAAACCCAATTACGTTTTATATACCTGATGTGGCCAACAACAACCGTCAACTAGGATCACCTTTATATTTAATTTGTAAATTGTATAACAATATTCAAAGTGAAGTTCGACATTTTTTGGACCAATTATAATAGATTTAAGTCAATTATAAACACTTTAATTTAGTTATTTATAATCTTTTTTTTTTCCTGTTAAAATATTTTTATGTAGTGATCTTTTTTTATGGTTTATACTCAGTTATAGGATTTATTCTTGTAATAACTCTGTCAGGTATAATAATAAAATAAATAAAAATAAATAAAAAAATAAATATCTTTTAGAAATGTCAAAAGAAAAAAATTGCCTGTCAAATGTCAAAAAACCGCATAACCTTAATTTTTTTTAAATAGAACATTCTGTATATTATTGCATATTTGGATTGTGCGAAAAAGTCTAGTCTGAATAATGTCCTATACCTATCTCTAACGGTTTTTGAAATATTGACAGTTGAAAATCGACCATTTACCAAGTTTGACAGCTTGTAAAATCTAAACGGCTCAAGATAGAACAAAACGGTTTGCACTTTCCTATATTGGTTTTTCATAAGCTGTACACCTTATTTTTCTCTTTTCTCTTTTTTTTTGTAATTCGATATGTTCTACAACCATTGGTTATTTAAATTGAACAAATAAAGATTTGAAACTGAAACTATTAATGATATAAAATTCGAATTCTTGTTCCCTAGAGAAGACAAAAAAAGATATTAATAAAATACAGAATCTCTCGACAGATGAAGAAGTCAATAACCTTGATATAGAAGTAATAATACAATAAGCATTGAATGAGGTAAAAAAAGAAGCAAATACGCTAAACAATTTTATTGACGAGAATGACTAAATTAAATGGATTTAAAACTGACTTATGATGTAATGTAAGCCAAGAAGATGATGAAATGAAAATAGATGAAAAAACAGGTTGAAAACCTCACTGAAGATGTAGGCGAAAATAAATCCTCAGAAGATCTGTTAACAGGTAGACATAGACATAATTTATTGGTGCATTACTTCCCAAAGCTTACACAGGTCAACAAGGAAAATTTCACAGGAATCACAATTAATTTACAGTTGTATACAGGTTTACAAAAAAAGCAATAAAAAAAAAACATTAGCAGACATTACAAATCTATAAAATCATTGTTAACATATTCCTGAGACGAATAAAAACATTTACTTATAAGATATTGTTTAATGTTCCTTTTAAAACTATTTAGGGGTAACATTCTCACAGTGAGCGGCAATAAATTGTAGAATTTAGGACCATAGTATGAAATACCCGTTTTTATTCTATGTATTCTATGGAAATCTGTATCGATATTAGATCGATTTCTAGTGTTGTGATGATGAATATTTTGATGTGTTTCATAGTTCATTATGTTTGTCTTAACATTCAGCAGACATTGGAAAATATATAGGGACGGCACGGTTAGAATATTATATTTAACAAAAATGTCTCTACAATCAGCTCTATAGCTTCTATTACACATAATCTGACTGCCCTTCAAGTCAAGTCAAGTCAAAGTCAAAAATTCTATATTACAAAAAATACTTAGGAGTATTTAACAAATGGCGTCATAGTATAAAAATAAGTGCGAAAACCCGATTTATATCTGCAGCATGCCCCCAAGCCAAGATTCCGTAGGATATCCTGGACTGGACGCACGCAAAGAAAACCAATAATGCAACCCTTTCTGAAACAGTCTGAGTCAGGACCCTGAGTGCATGCACCCCCGAAGCTACCCGCTTACAGACCTCCCCAATGTGTGAGTCCCACTTTAGTTTGGAATCAATACTGATTCCTAAGAAATTCACAGGTTCATTTCCTGGTACATCCAATTTACGTGTCGAGAGGAATAATTTTCGGGTTTTAGATGCATTCATGCTTAGTTTGTTGGTAATAAACCAGTTTGTGAGCCTCAGCTCTATCTCTCCTAACATTCCCCGTAACACATCCATAGACTCCGCTCCTTTTATGACCGTGGTGTCATCAGCAAAGAGCAGAGTGTCAGCATTGGGAACGCTGCTCTCCAGATCATTAATATAGATCAAGAAAAGCAGCGGTCCCAAGACTGAACCCAGGTCAGACCTTTCCCTACCAATGTTCACCATTTGAGATCTACCGTTCAGATATGATATTAGATTGATGCTAGATTTCGAAAATTTGTACATATCAAGTTTTTTTGCAAGGATATCAAAGGAGACACAGTCGAAGGCCTTACTAAGATCACAGAAGATGGCCCCGCTGTGCTCTCCCCTATCCATGCCTTCATTTATTATTTCAACAAATCTATTGATTGCCATAGTTGTAGATTTAGCACTTCTAAAACCAAACTGATTCGAACTAAAGAGAGAAGAACTTTCAAGATAATATGATATTTTATTTTTAAGTGCTTTTTCGAAAATCTTTGAGAAAATTGGGACAATCGATATAGGACAGTAGTTTGTCAGGTCATCTGGTGAGCCCTTTTTAAATATAGGAGCATCCCGAGAGAACTTTAATGCTGATGGGTATATTGAGTCTTTAATGCACATATTTATAAGTTTGGTAAGAGGTGATATAATAATATTTACTATGGATTTAAGTATTTTTATGTTTATGCCATAGAAATCGCGACTGTTTTTATTTTTTAATTGCATTATTATATCACGAACCTCTATGAAACTAATTTCAGAGAAGCTAAAACGCTGCTCTGGCATTATTTTGTCAGAAACACAGTGAAAAAGAAAATCTTCCAGAGAGTCACGGGGAGGTGGCAGTTCATTTATAATCTTTGAAGCAATATTTGAGAAAAATGTATTAAAGTCATTTGGGGAAAAGCAGTTGTTGTTGAATTGAATTTTTCGCTTTGAGATATTTGAATTTTCTCTAACTAAATTCCATATAGCTGCAGGACTAAAGTTATGATTTTCTAGGTATCTATTATGTGCATTTAACTTTGCTGTTTTTAGATCTTTACGATAGGATTTTTTGAGCTTCTTTCTTAGATCAAACAAATCTGGGCAATTTCTCTGAAAGGCAGCCTCTGATACAAGCTGCAGAATATTTCTTTTTTCGCGTAGCTCATTGTTAAACCACTGGATATTTCTATTTTTTGTATGTTGTGTTATTTCAATTTCTGGAAAAGCTGCGTCAATATTATTTTTGATAAACTGCAGAAACAATGTAAATTTCTCCTCCGTTGTAACACAATGAAAAGAAATTTAAAGGTAAATATAAGAGATTAAAGATTAGTCTGAAAAAATTAAAGAAATATCCCTATATTGAGATCAAAATAAAGATAAAAATGCTGTCATAAACAAATCATCTCTATGTTGGTTATTAAATGAATCAAATAGGCATGCAAATAACGATCGTCTCAGGCGATTTATTACAAGTGGTGCTTCTAGTACCCAAAGGACTAAAAGACTGAGTCAAAGAACAAAGCATCCTAGTCCCAAAAAAAAAGTAAGATCCTCCAACGCCAAACCAATGAGCAAACTAGTACATTGGAATCCGAGTTGGAATTCGGTAGGTATAGAAGTACAGAGAGTAGTGATATCGAAAGTAATAATTCTCTCCTATGTTGGGGTTTGGAACGTTCGGCAAAATGCACTAGAAGGGAGTTTTATCCACAAAACCGAAACATAAATATTGCACTCGACGCGCGATTCGCTAACCATGTTAGCATCATCAGGAGATGATTAAAACAGCTTTAATCTTCTCCTGATGATGCTAAACTCTGTTCCAGTAATAATTATCTTGATGTTTATCTATTAGCTCAAGTATAAGCTATCACTCATTAAAATCTCCCACAGTCTGACTGCCAGATTGCAATCAGGTATGTGATAGACATCAGGTGTCCATCAGTACATCAGAAAAAAATGCTTTCCACGTGCCTCTTTTTGTTTTAAGTTTTCTTAATGTAGTTGAATTTAACCAAGTTACCCCATTTCAATTAACGGTAAAAATAAATCGACGCTGGAACGGAAGAAAATGAAATAATTAGATTGAAGAAATTTCCTACACATATCGCAGAAATATTGGACATTAGTTCGGACATTACATAGGGACGAAAAAACTCTGCTCAAATATTTTTATGGATGTAAAAACATACGTACCTCTTTCAATCTCTGCAGCAAAACTTGTTTCACTCCATTTCTGTCCAATCCCCTTTTTTCTAATTCTGCTCTCAAATCTATAACTCGTAAATCTGTAAGTTTCTTGTTTTCGGATTCGGACATTGTGAAAATATTTAATTATTAAAACTTGGGTTTTTTCCACTACAGTACTGGGATACCGATTTCGTATACGAATACACACAGGAATTGTTGAACCACGAGCAAGGAATAAATTGCAAACGCAACCAAAACCAAAATGGTGGTCGTATTTCCAATTTCCAAAGACAAGTCAAGTCAGACAAGCCACGGCCAGACAAGCGGAAGGCCAACGTTGTTAAAAGGGGTAATGTTATTTGTACTACATGTGACGCCGCAATTGTACCATTTTTAATGAAATTGTACATTTTGGGCGCATTATTATCAGGATAGCTGCGTTTTTAGAATTCCTCGTTGCGTATTCAATGGAGTCCTAGGTAAGCCAAACTTTTTTTGAAGTGAAACTTCTTTACGCACGGTAGGATAAGTTCGTTTCATGCGAGTTGCTATGTAACAAAAATATGCAATGCTACGCTACGTAGTCGAGTTAGTAGTGGGGATCGCTTGAGCCGTGAATGTGATTCAACGCAAATTGCAACGTTCATTACAGGAAGAAGTTTCACTTCAGTAGCCTGATTACACGTTCATTTTTTTCGATAGGTTTGTCTGGATTTAAATAATTAAGAAAATAATATTTTTTAATAAAACTTTTTACAGCTATTTTATCTGGTACCTTATAAATCTTAGATTAGGTAAGAGTAAGGATACCACGCATGACATTAAGCCAATGTACTGAAATTGAAGCCTTTTCAAAGCGGCGGCCATTATTTATGTGGCAAATACATCTATTGTTGTGGCGGTGCTATTTTGCAGTTATTTTGTGAGTTTTTGAACAAAGAGAGATAAAAACTAAAATTCATAATGGTAAATTGTTCGGCATATGGTTGCAAGAGTTGAAGTGAGAAGAAGGAGCCTGGAATTTCATTTCACACGTAATTATTGTCTGCTGACCTTGTAGTTTATTTGCATATTTCTTGTTTTAATAATAATGCATAATGTACACATTGCGCTACCTCTGAGTATATCATGGTAGGGATGTTTATTTAATTATTGAGAGTAATTTGATACCCGATCTTGGATATTTTCAGTCATCAAATAATCAATAAAGCCATAAATCTTGTTCAATGAGAGTCATTCAACAGAGGCGTAGGTAATATATTTTTCATACTCTACCTATAAAATGGCTATATTAGTTTACGACTGAAAATTACTGTAACTTATTAATTATTATTTATTACTTATAATTTCAATTAATTTATTGAAGTCACTTAGTAATTTATGTGGCAGCTGGTGACAGGCTTTTTCCCATGTTATCTGTCCTCTTCTTTCCTTGTCTAAGTTATATATGAATGTCAAAAAGCAAACCTAAATATATGTGTTAAAAATAGATAAAACTACAATCTACAATGGATCGGTTATTATATATTTATTTTTCGGGTTCCGGAAATTACTGGGATTTTTTGTCGCCTATCGGAGAAGTAGTAGATAAAATCGCATGTCGCATCGTCCCATTGTGATGATAACCAAGGGCTAGCACCTGATTTAGTTAAATTTGTTTTTAAAATAATATTTTTAATTGTTTCAAAAAAATAAACTAAGATTTGAATCAAATCACCAAGAGCGAGAACGTTCAAATAAAATAATAATTTTATTTTATTAAACAAGATTTAAATTGAAATCTAACGTTCAAGAAGTAATGCCAGAATCATTTTGTCTAATAAAAATGTACGACAAAAGCACCTAACACAAGCTTGATTAAAATAAAATCACTTACCATTGGAATATATTTCAAATAAACGGCATGGTGTTTAACTTCACAAGATTCGGGATCCGATTTTAATCGCGGTTGACTTAGACTTTTGTTTTTTTTTTCGACTGCATGATATCACCCGACTAGAGAAAACTAACTTCAAAAAATATCAAACACAAGATGCACGCTTCAAAATCAGGTTCCCCCAAACTTTGTTCTAAAAAGAAAACCATTGGCCAGGGGGCGTTTCTAGTAAGAAAAATTCACAGAACAAAGCCAATTGAAACAAAAACATGCTGCAGGGGTTTTAATTGCGGCAGGTGTAGAACCCAGATTTTCTAGGAACAAACAAGTCGAAAACATGTTAAAACGCGAATTGCCAGTTTTGGCGAAAATTTTAAGTGCTTTGGGTCATAAAACGCTGCAGGTGTTTTAATTGCCGCAGGTGTGTAGATTCTAGATTTTTCTAGGAGCAAACAAGTCGAAAAGGTTGGTATAAAAGCGAAAAATTATCTGGGCAAAAGTTAGGCAGAAAATAATCATCACCGGTAGCACGTCCTTCTGCCCAAAAATATGGGAACTTAGTCTTAACTGAATCTCCACTTGTAGCACGTCATAATGTCCGAATGGGACTCGGTAAATTTTTAATCTAAAGTTAATTTTTACAAGTATGTACTATGTCCAAATGGTCACAGTATTGACAAAACCGTAAATAGTGTCACACCGTTTTAGAGACTCGTGGAAGTTAAATAAGTAATTAAGTAAATTCATGTCGTCGGCTCGAAAAATAACGTAAAGATAAAGAAACGCTGTTTGAAATTCGTCACTCATCGAAGAAGAAGGTGGTCAACAGAAGCGATTAAGGCTACAAAAGCAGGTTCCGGTGTAACATTAAGTCCTAAACAGTAAGTTTAATTTTAAAATCGTAATGCTTAGGGTGCCTGTATATTTGGCAACATTGTCTTGTTGTATGTACTAGAGATTTTAATGATTATCCTATTAAACAATTCAGTGCTAGCGTCACTCTGTAATTTTATTTCGTAGGATAGTAGGAAATGTTATTCGAGTATTTTAATATGAATATCCCATTAAAGCAATTCAGTGTTATCGTCACTCTGTATTTTATTTAGTAGAACATGTAGAATTTGTTTTACCATAAGCCACGAATGATTTGAGTTCCATGGAATCTATGATACAAAGTAAATCACTGCGGTTAGTTTGGGTTAGTTTAATGGGGGTATTAATGCTAATGAATTTTCTTTTTATTAAACCGTAATTGATTGACAGGCTAGTTTTTTTACTTATCATATTCTCAGATAAAATCTAATCCTCAAGGAAAGTTGATACAAAGTAAGATCACAGGGGTTAAGTAGTAATACCAATGAAATTTTCTTTTTACTGTGTCCAAACTGATTGTCTGGCGAGCTTTAAATCCTAAGTCATATCAGAAGATACGTGACTAAATTTGAGCCAATCACTAATTAAATAAGAAAATGCTCCCTTTAAATTGTGCGCTCCCTTAAAAACGCAATCTCAAATATTGTTTTATTATTTTAAAACGGAAAGTAACTCGGCCTACGCTCATTTATATATATTAATAATAGCTAGGGATAGAATTGAGTACTGGGAAGAGCAATGAAGTTGTTTTAAACTAAGTGGAGAAATATGGGTAGTTGCCAAAGTTGTCTAAGTAAATTATTTTCAACGAAATAGGGTGTCAACATACTGGTATTGCGAACCTGGTTTCAGAAAATGATCAGAGGTTTAAGAAAAGGCCGAAAATACAGTAAGTACATAAATCGGTGTTCGTTGCACCGTCGTCGCTTGAGTTGAAATTAATTAGTGGAAAGTTTCGGTTTATTGTATTAGAAATAGACAGGTAATCAGATAATTGCCTAAGCTTATAATGTGCAACTTTAGGGTTAAGGGTTTTACGTACATTACTTCATTGTTTGTCAACATCTACTCGTTCTGATATATAATATGCTTCAAATTTTAGACCCACTGTGGCTTTATCTGGCGAGGTAATATTAATTCCCAACTTCATATTTATTTGTCCTCAAATCAATGAAGAAATAGAGGCAGCCAATGCCGAATGGCAGCTACTTAGTGAACTAATTAATATTTCACATAACAATAATATAAATATATTTTGGAGATTAGTTAGCTTCTCTATAAAAAAATATTTGAACAAGTCCGCCAAAACTCGAGACACTGATGTGTAAACATATTCTATATCGACATCATCGACATGAAAATCTAATGTCACCTTAGGCCGCGTGACGCCTGAATATAGGCAACCACTTATTTGGAATTGGTTGCCGATTCTGGCGCTAGCAAGAACACGTTTTACAAGGAAGCGCTGAAGTGGATTGCGCATGGTTATGATGTCATATCCGCTTTCACACTTCCATCCATTTTCCCGAGATTATCCTCATACCGCTGCGTAAGATGTTTACACATCAAAAAATGCATTAGGAGAGTTAATGTGTCCAAATTTATTGATCATAATTGTTAAAGTTATTTTAGCACTTCCACATTCATCTGCCATACTTGCGTTCTTGCGAGCCAAGGACGAAGACTGATCTGGCGGTCTCAGATTAAATCGATCGCTGCGGTTTTTTGCTCTTGAAATTCCGGGTTTCTTGTACTATATTTTTGTAGTTTGCTTTTCGGTCAATACGGACTAGTAAAAACTAACGCATACTCGTTGTTGCAATTTCTGGAATTCGGGGGACGGATCCCCGACTAATTACATGGTAATTATGGCTACATCAGATGACGGAAACAACTCAGGGATATCAATGAATTCCTAGTCACCCACTGATAAAGTGGTGTTGGAAAAAGCCAGAAAAATATACAGGCGCATGCTAACCTAGATAGATACATGTAAAAAAATTTAGTTTCCTTATAGAGCCTCTTAAATCGGTGTCCAACAAATTAGAGTCATCACAACTGACTTGAATAGAGCCATTGATCATCTGAAAATTAAACATGTTTTAGGCACGTCTCAAAAGAAAGACACACAAGACAGCATTGACACGGGCTTGAAAAAGCCAAAAATAGCCAAAAAAAATGACGCCAGCACGCATGATGGCATTGAACGAGAAACATGTCTACGCGTCCAACGCAGCACGAGGGATGTCCGGGGAAACACCTGAAACGTCCCCTGGCAACTCAACAATTTTAATGAATACCAGCCAACCATTAACATCGGCGACCCCGGCGCAGGAAAAGCTTGGGGGAGGGCTATTAGATATCATAAAGATAATCCCCATTGATAAGCACATTAAAGAAAGCGGTACAACTGCACGTAGGGGGACAACCACCTCTACCGACGAGCAACCGCCTTGAAACGCTGTCGAACATGAATGAGGACGTCATTAGCGAGGCCTCCTCCAGAATAAATGTACCCGAAAGAAAGAGTGCCAGGACAATAAAACGAAAGGCAGGCGTGCTGGACCATCCAAAGAAAACTCTACCTTCACTAAAACTAAATCCCCTACCGCCTATCCTGATCCAAGGTAACTTTAACAACCACAAGGCCCTACGCCCTACAGGCCGATCTTAGGAAGTATCACATTAACAAATACACGATAAAATACACCAAAAACACTGTCATCATTTGGTGCGATCTCGAGAAGGACTTGGCCTTTTTAAAGCGAAGCCTAGAGCAAGAGCAAGTTGAATTTCACACCTATGCTGACTCAAACTTAAAAACCCGCTTATGTTCTAAGGGGCATAGATGTGGAAATTGATATCACAGGCATCAAACAAGAGTTGTCAGACTTATACAACATAAACACTAAGGAAATATATTTAATGAAGAGAACGAGAGTGCCTCTGTACCTAATAGTGCTTGACGCCTCACACTAACTCAAGAAGATCAACCAAGAATGCAGAGTAATCCTGGACGTAAGAGTATCCTGGTATAGGATAGGATATTAGATAAGCCAATCATGCAATGCAAGCGGTGCCAGAGACTGGGGCATGCAGCGACTTATTGCAGAAAGAACATCAAGTGCTCACAGTGCGCAGGGGCGCACGAGATTATCGTCTGTGACTCATCAATAATTAAGTGCGCCAACTGCGGAGGAGAACACCAGTCAATCAGCAACCAATGCCCGGTATACCTATACAAACTCAATTTTCAGGCCACGTGTAAGCCTGCTCCGTCACCGGCGAGGCCAGCGTGGCAAAACACACAACAGGAACTGCAGATCAATCGACAAACCAAACATGATGGCCAGCGAAGAGGTCAGGGCCCAAGAATGGGAAGAAGAGAGACAGGAGAGGCAGCCATATGACGCCCATTTTCCTGACGCACTGGACAAGAGCCGCCTATCTGAGGGAACTGAGACCGCAGCAGCAGCACCTACCAGACTAAATGTTAGAGCAAAAAATGCTGCCACTCGTAATAACACAAAATGTGTGTTATATTGCATATTTAATATGCATGCAAACATTAACTCTCACTCGGAATTTAGTGAGAGCTTTAATAAGCTTTCACACACTATAAATGAGATAACAGCGCTTGTTAACATAAGTGCATTTGACGAGTTTCTCTCCGTGTTAAAAACATGCAACAGTGATAAGATAGCCATAATACAACCAACCGTACGATTTTTCACGGAGGGACTCGCCAAGTACAATATCTAAAATGTATCTTATTGTAAAATGTTTTATATAATATGTAGTTGGAACTGTCTCAGTCAGATCCAAATCGGGCACGTTCAAACGATTTGTGCACGAGAATCCATACCCGATTATTTTTCTGTTAGAAACCGGCATTGAACTTGAGTTCATATTAAAGATTCGCGACTAGCAAGTTGAAAGATTTGATAGACAGAATACAGAATCCAAGAGGAGGGGGGTGGCCTGATGATACGCAGGTCAGTCCGATATAAACGGATAAAAGTTCGATCGGCGGCGAAGCACGTCTGTGTCGAGATCGAATGTGGCCTGGATGTTACGGGAGTTTATTCGCCCCCTTGCCCCCCTCATTTGCGAAGATTTTATAGCTTTCTTCCCGAACAATAAAAGGACCCTCCTGATTGATGACCTGAATGCCCACCATATTGCATGGGGAGGCGTGTCAATAAACAGGAGGGGGCGGATATTGCATTCGATAATAGAAAATAATCCGGACTTCCTATTTCATAAACCCGACTCACTACCCTGTTAACTCTACAAATCCTTCCTTCTTGGATGTGGCGATCTCCAGAGGGACCACGTTCCAGTTGTAATTGGCCTTAGACTCAGGCGACTTGTAACTTGCGACAGCATCTCTTACAGAAATTTAAACTCGAAGGAGTACCGACGAAGACTGAATGAGGCAACGTTAATTCCAAGGCAGATCGATAGCATCCAAGAATTGGAGACCCAAATTCAGATACTTACCTCAAATATATAGAAACAAGATTAGGCGCAGATGGCAATGCAACAGAGCACAGACTAATCACAAAACTATGATTGGACTAACTAACGTAATTAAAACAGAGATTAGAACTCACAGAACAGAAAAGTGGATGGAGTATATTAATTCCGTGAGTCCACACGACAACTCACTAACCATGTTAGCATCATCAGGACATCAGGAGCATTTAAAGATCCTTTACACAAATAGTGCACTATGTAAAAATCGACCTCTCCTATTGGTCGATCCATCTCGTATTACGATATGTCTGCGTGATGCAAACGGTTTTTGTCAAGAGCTCTGGTGGTGCAGGGGTTTATACAGCTGGGTCTCACCTGGACGGCCGAGGTTCGAACCCCGTTGCTATTTTTTATTTTTTTCTTTAAGATTATGTTTCTAAACAGTTTTTTTCTTGATTTTGGGTATGTTTTGGGTTAGTTTGGGTTAGCACCTGGTTAGTTTCCTTTTCTTGTGCCCCCGTAGCGAGCGAAGCGAGCGGAGGGCAATGCGGATCGACCAATAGGAAAGGCCGATTTTTATGTAGTGCACTCTTTGTGTAAAGGATCTTATAATGCTCATCAGGACATGATTAGTTTAACCATCTCCTGATGATGCTAATATGGTTAGCGAAACGCGCATCGAGTGCAATAATTCTGTTTCGGTATTGTGAATAAAACTCCGTTTTAATCCAAGAATCGTAAATGATTCTTAGGTAGGTTCAACTAGTAGACATTTCCCGTACCACATCAGAGGGCTTCAGAGTTGCGCGCGCATTACATTGTTGACAAACATCAGATCTTTAGGCTCTAGCGAATTGCTTGCAACCTGGTCTGTAGTACGTAGCTCAGTGGTTGAATGCTGAGTCTGCAATACGGCGGCTCATGTTCGATTTTAGTGGCAAGACATTTAAAAAACAATATATGTGTAAAAAGTTTTTTCTTCATTTTGGGTATGCTTTGGGTTAGTTTTGGTTAGATTCTGTTGGTTGCGCCTCCGTAGCGAACGAAGGGCCATGTGAAGTGTAATATTAGATATTTATGTCAACAATGTGATGTACGCGCAACTCTGCAGCCCTCTGATGTGGTACGGACTTAGGCAAGGAAAGAGAGTTCCTAATCTAAAGCCGCGTCCACACGTGTAGCCGAACCTAGTAACATAACCTGCTCGCGTATCATTTTATGATCCGTTTGGACGGCCTCCCGAGCCTCATCGCGTATCAAAATGTCGTGTCAAAAGTTTACAGCGTACCGCTCGCAGCGAGCCGTCAGTTGTCGGTAAACTAGCGAACCATCAAAGGATGTTACGAAGTAATGAAAGGCGGTGACGTTACAGCGTCTGGACGGCAGCCCGAGCATTTCGTTGAATTCTGTCAAACCGAAATTTAGCGGCTCGCCAGAATAATCGCGTCACGTGCCCTTGGTTCGCGACGATGTTACGTTACGAGGTTCGGTTACACGTGTGGATGCGGCTTTAGGGTACGGGCAACGTCTTGTGGATCAGCGCCATCTACATAATGTATGTGGCGTTGGTAGGATACTCAGCAGTTTCAAAATCGGTTCTCTCTGCGCATTGACGTGCCAAAGAGCTTTAATCCTTTAAATTATAATGGTAACAGCCCCAGTATATACACAAATTTTAGATTTAACTGAATAGTTTTATTTTATTTTGATAGAAAATTTAGTAAATGGAATTTTGGATGATTAATTAAAGGTAATTTTGAATGATTAACGTTATTATTAAAGGTTTTTTTTAGAACATGGATTTTTCCGCTTTAGCTACATTTAGTAGTGGGGGACAAGTCTTGTTCACGGCGAGGATTTGGCCGGGATAAAGTTTTGTTCGTGATTCATAAAAATATAAGGAGGCGGAGCAAGCGTTTCGTTGATGTTGGATGCAAGTTTTCGGATTTATATGAATGAGTTGTCGGGTCTCTTTGTCTCTTGTTTTTGGTTCTACGTGTGTTCATAATTAATTCTTGGTTTTCGAGCGGAAGCGCTTTCCGTTTACAACACATCAAAGCGACTCCGGGTGACTCGGCTCGTTACAACGATGCGTCCCATTTAAACCGAGCTTGAAACGCTGTAACGCTGCCCCGAGGCAAGAATCATAAACTGGAGTAGGATTGCCAAATCGGCTAAATCTGCCCGCCAATGAAACGCGAAAACTCTCAATGGCTGTGACGTAAGTTGCAGTCCTTTATTGACGCGTTTACATGATCCAATAAATTATTTGTTCATGGCGCGTTTTTTACTATGTAAATCCATGGAAAAGATGGGAAACTTGCAGTGTTTTTATGGATTATGAATATCTGGCTTTATGAGATAAGCACTTGTTATTGACATTAAATGTCCATATTAAATCGTTTTAGTACTTATTAAATAATAAATGAGAAGTAGGTAGGGTATGGTGAAAAATAAAACATACTATTGCAACCATGTTTCGCTTATATTTTGATATTTAGAAATGCAAAAATTAAATCATTACACAAATAATTTTTTTTGACAAACAAACATATTACAATTCAGGTTTTGACAGTTTGATACACATTTGGCAACAAAAGGTGTTTAATTTTCGTCAAATTGCTTGCAGTGAGCCTGGAGGTCCAGTAGTTAGATAGTGTGTTTGTGATACGGACACAACTCTGGGCGGCGCGCGGGCCGGGTTAGATTCCCGTCAGCGACAAAACTTTTTTTTCAGGTTTGTAAAAAGTTATTTTTTATTTATTTTGGGCATGTTTTGGGTTAGTTTTCGTTGGTTGTGCCCCCGTAGCGAGCGGAGGGCTATGCGTCAAGTGAAATAATAGTCAACATTTCATAGGAATCATATGATACAGATGCACGAATTTTCGCAATCAGTGCACCTAGACTCTTGTGAAACAATCCTGTAGAGGACTGCGACTAACGTCACAAGCGATCAATATTTTGGCGAACGTATGTATTATGAGAATTGGCAATCCTATTAGCGTTTACGATTCTTGCCCCGTGGATCAAAGTATACGTTTCCCGTACCTCTTCAGAAGGCTTCAGAGTTGCGTGCGCATTACATTGTTGACAAACACCATATCTTTAGGGTCTAGCGAAATGCTGTCAACTGGCCTCGTAGCTTAGTGGTTGGATGCTGTGTCTGCGATACGGCGGTTCGGGTTTGATTCCGGTGGCTAGATGGCTAGGCATGTTTTTTCTATTTTTAATATTATGTGTAAAAAGTTTTTTTCTTGATTTTTAGCGAACGACGCGAGCGGAGGGTCATGCGTGAAGTGTAATATTAGACATTCTTGTCAACAATGTGATGCGCGCGTAACTCTGAAGCCCTCTGATGTGGTACGTGCAACGTCTTGTGTCTTGTGAGGATCAAACCCTTCTTGCTTCTAAAGCCAAACCACACACTTTTCGTCTTGACCAGTTTTGACGTTTACTGTTTTAAAATGATAAATGTCAATATTTTTTAATGATAGAAATAATTATTTTATGAAGTAAATCGATAACTCAAATAACTTGTTTATTTAAATTTATTTTCATATCTTTTTATTGGTGTCGCTTTTTCCGTTTCATCGAATCTTAAATCACTCTCGTTTTCACCCTAAAATCGGTCTTGTTCTCGGCCGGCTAACGGTTGAAGTTATCACTTCAAAAAAGGTTCATAATCCAGAAATTTATGATCACAAATGATTATAAAATAACCTAATTTTTCGATAAAAATTTATTTTATATAACACTATTTGCCTGTCTAATAATTCAGAAAATTGTCTCACAAACCACAAACTCGACTCTAGCGAGCAGCGGTTATAAACCATAATAGGCGGGATATAGTTTGTTTATTATTAGATGGTTTGTTTACTATTTTGTAATATCTAATATTTCACTCACGCATGGCCCTTCGCTCGCTACGGTGGCTCAAAAAAAGGAAACTATCCAAGTGCTAATCCAAGGCGTACCCAAAATTAATAAAAAAAACTTTTACAAACATATCTTTAAAAAAAAGTCTTGCCACTGGCGGGAACTGAGCCCGCAGCGCCGTGGCGGGAACGTAGCATCGAACCACTGGACCACTGGAGCCGTTACAGGTAATTCGCTTTACCGTCAAGACATTCAACTCAAACTCTCCAAATAGTAAACAATTCAAGCCCCTCCCACCCAACTGCCATTATGGTTTGTAACCGCGTCTCGCTAGAGGCGAATAACCACAAAAATACATACCCTCTCGATGTAAACACCCCAAGATTTCGCCTAAATATGGCATTCATTGGCGTCACTGTTCTTTATCGCGAAAGTACATCCAACCCGCAGTTCTGTTATGGGTCTTAATCAAAACAATAGGAATGCACAAAAGTGACAGTTAATGGATGGAGCTAGATGCAATTTATGAAATATGAAAAATGCAAAAAGAAAGCAAGTATAACTTTTTCTGCTAGATTAGAACTGATTTTGGGTTAGGTTTGGTTGGTTGCGCCGCCAAAGCGGGCAGAGGGTCATGCGTTTTCCCTCGCTTATCTAGCTTCGCTCATTAACTGTCAGTTTTGTGCATTCCTATTGGTTTCATTAAGACTCATAACGGAACTGTGGGGTGGATTGTGGATGTACTCTTGCTTCTTTATCAGGTCACTGTAGTTGGAAAATACTTGTCGCGCCAGCCTCATCTGGCAGGTCAAAATGTCAAATCAAATATGTGCACCAAATAAGTGGATATTTTGTGTACGTTGTCAAACTGAGCACGTATCGCGGGTGTTGCGTTGAAGCATTTTTCAGCACGCCTGTGATATAACGTTAACTGTTTAATTTTCATTGCCTCGTAGCAGCTAGTAGCGCCAAACTGCCCCCCTTTTGTAATGGAGTTAAATTTCAATTTCAATAAGTGATCGCAGGAAAAAACATATATTTAGTGTTTATGTTAAATTTGAGGTTATATAATGCTGTGAGAATCCCATCCACTATTGTCTATTGTATGCTTATTGTTGTGGTAAAAAATATGTTTATGTTTTTTCCATTTTTTGTATTAAAATTAACTAAAACTTAACGTTGTGTAGTTGTGGTTATGATACTCGACCTACCTGTTTCCCAGCAATAGGGTGCTTCATTTGAATGATTAAGCCTGTCCACATAAATACTATATCTTAAAAAATTGAGCTAGTTTGCTAGTAGTCGAGACACTGATGTGTAAACATATCCTATATCGACATCATCGAATGGCCGCGTGAAGCTTGAATATAGGCAACCACTTATTTGGAATTGGTTGCCTATATTCTGGCGTTAGAAAGAACGTTTTACACTAACGGTTACAGACAGCATACAAAACACATTACCGTCACAGATACCGCCTGACGTGCGTTGTTTAATGTTAACATTTGTAACGGTTGCATTAGAATGTCTAATAGTACACTTCACGCACAGCCCTCCGCTCGCTTTGCTCGCTACAGGAGCGCCACGAACAAAAACTAACCAAAACTAATCCAAGGCCGAGAACAACAACCGCAGAGAAGCGACAACATAAGTACCGCCCAAAAATTTGGAGTGGGAGGTAAACTGGTGAAGTGTCATCTCCACGTGCTTGTCAGTTTAGTTTAGTCCGAGATTTGTTTAGTACAGTGGTCGACGACAAAATTTTTGCGTGAACGCCAGTTTTCTTTGGTTTGTTTGTGTGTTAATTATTATTGAAGTATCAGCACCGGTTCAAATGACTAAAATAATAATACTAGGGATAATTAGTACACTGCTTTTAGACGCTTCAAAATAATTTAATAAGATATTTTTCTCTACATATGTTTCGGCTTGATGAGGCCTTTATCAAGAGTAGTTGAATACTAAAACCTAAATAGTTATACCCTACTAAACCGCCTGACGGTATTTTGTTTTTATTGCACTGTCAATTAAGCAGGTGTTTAAAGAGCAGGTAAGTTGGTTGGTCGTATTTAAAACGTCTGTTTTTTGTGACTTATGGATTTCTAGGTACTCCAAAAGGTTCAGCCTTTTGCTTTTTGTTTCGGTATGTAAAACTTTGACATTATTCGTATCTATAAAATGATTATTTTCTATACAATGTTTTGCTAAGCCAGAGTTTTTAATAATATGTAAAATCGCTTTTTTGTGTTCTTTAATCTTAATATTGTTACGTTTTTCCCGTGGGTTCTTAACAGAATTACAACTTTGCTATTTTCAACTAATTCTCTCTTTATTCACTACCACTGTATACAATTTAACTCACTAAACTAGTCTTATAACTTTACCACTAATATCTATTCAGCACTCAATGATTAACTGAACTAACTAACCCACTTAGGTCTGCTTATATATAATCTCAAATCTATCACGAATATTCGGGAAGTATTCCGAGGTCACTCTATATGATCTCGACGAAGCCATCGAGATAATTCCAGCTACCCGAAACTTCGCGTCGAGCCGGGCGATGATTCATGCAGACAGAGAAGCGAGGGGCACGGCGGGGCGGCTAGTTCTATAGGGTAGCACAAAAACGTTCGGATGGTTGTTAGTCGTGACAATATTTAAGTTTCGACTAGTTTGCCCTACGTATACAGCTTCACAGTTCACACAATTTATTTTGTAAACACCAGATTTAGATTGTTTGTCAATTTTGTCTTTATTGTTTATTAGTCTTCTCCCTAGATTATTCTTATTAACCAGAATTGTTTTACAGCCAAATTTATTTAATTTTTTTGAAACTTTATCTGTAATTTTCGGAATAAAATTGGTAAATTTAAACGGTTCCTTTTCTAATTCTAAGGTAGGGTTATAAAATTGTTTAATTAAAAAGTTCTTCTGTTTTTTTTTTAATAAAGACGTCATCAAGCCGAAACATATGTAGAGAAAAATATCTTATTAAATTATTTTGAAGCATCTAAAAGCAGTATACTAATTATCCCTAGTATTATTATTCAACGATGTTTCACAAGGATCCTATCGCAGAACCTATTCATTGTATGACTAAAATAAGTTGAGGCTAAGTGAAACTAACAGAAAGTTGATTTGACGACTAACCCAAACTATAACCAAATCTCTTAAAATTGATTATAACGTATAGGAATCGGTTTAAATGACTAAAATAAGTTCAGACTAACCGAATAAGGTTGATTGGACGACTAACCCAAACTGACCAAATCTATTAAAATTGTTTAAAGCGTAGCGGAACCGGCTTAAAAAATAAGTTGAGCCTACGTGAAACTAACCTAAAGTTGATTCGACGACTAGTCCAAACTAACTAAATCTATTAAAATTGATTATAACGTATCGGAACCGCTTTATATGACTAAAATAAGTTGAGAATAAGTGAAACTAACCCAAAGTTGAATCGACGACTAACCCAAACGAATCAAATCTATTAAAATTGATTATAACGTATCGGAACCGATTCAAATGATTAAAATAAGTTGAGACTAAGTGAAACTAACCGAAAGTTGATTGGACGACTACCCCAAACTCACCAAATCTATTAACATTGATTATAACGTAACGGAACCGCTTCAAATGGCTAAAATAAGTTGAGAATAAGTGAAACTAACCGAAAGTTGAATCGACGACTAACTCAAACTAAACAAATCTATTAAAATTGATTATAACGTATCGGAAACGCTTCAAATGACTCAAATAAGTTTATACTCCTATAATTCACAAATAAAAGAGACATCATTATCATGTTTGTCTCGTGCCACAAATAAAAATGTGTTGGTAGATTCATATTCGTTATTTACCCATTTTTCTTTACCAAAAGCGATTTATAGAGTCAGATAATTGAATAGGCATGTAAATTAAAGAAAGGTGTGATTTATGTGCTAACGAAATATTTTCTCACCTGGAGTTCTACACAGTTCACTTTGGACTAGTTCTGTATCGGTTTGGTTTGACTTTACTCATAGTACGTTTTCTCATTACTTTCGGCATTTTGCTTGACAATTAAACTAGTCGTTATTTTACTTGAAAAGCAATAATTTTTTTTTGTAGACTTACTCATTGATATTGTTGACCTATAAGCCAGCCGGCTACCGTTCGTCAATCCAGCCGGTTACCGTTGTTAAGCCAACAATATTAACGTAATTAGACATACAACATTCGCAGTCGTATGAGACGTTGCCAAGGTAGGTATATTCAATTTCTCGCAAAAGGAACCCACAACATTCACAGGTACTCGTATGCACTTTAAAACTGCTAGCCAACAACTGTTCCATAGTGAGTCGCGCATTTTCCATTTATAGGGTTTCGCGCCTCCTGTCCCTCAATTTTTGTGACGTCTTTCACTTATTCTCAACTTATTAATAGATTTAGTTAGTTTGGGTTAGTCGTCCAATCAACAGTCTCAACTTATTTTAGTCATTTGAACCGGTTCCGATACGTTATAATTAATTTTGATAGATTTGGTTAGTTTGGATTAGTAGTCCAATCAACTTTCGGTTAGTTTCACTTATTCTCAACTTATTTTAGTCATTTGAACCGGTTGCGATACGCTATAATCAATTTTAATAGATTTGGTTAGTTTCGGTTA
>MU191156.1:0-29769 GCA_016904865.1 Pissodes strobi | reverse complement strand
TGGTTTTTCTTTTGTTTGTTCGTATGTTCTTCATTTTTTAATTTAGAGTTCTTTTTCTAAGCATCCTCCTGCTCTCTTTGATTGGGTTTTTCAATTTTCTTAATTTTTCTGTTTTCTTTTTCTTGGATCTCTTTAAGATTTTTAGTTTCCTTTTCCTGATGACATTCTTGCCAATCTGATGAAATTATGACTACTGGTACTTTTTCTTTAGGTTTTCTGTTTGTAGTTTTTGCAATTTTTTATATAAAGGATATTAAAAATGGTTGGTTCCCAGTATCCGTCACCTCTTGAGAATTGAACGCACAATGTTTATGACGATTCCCAAACACAAAACACAGCATAGCTTTATAATTCTAGTTTCATAATTCTTGTAATTTTTTGTACTATTGGTTTTTCTTTTGTTTGTTAGCATGTTCTTCATTTTTCAATTTAGAGTTTTTTTTCTTAGCATCCTCCTGCTCTTTTTGTTTGGGTTTTTCAATTTTCTTAATTTTTCTGTTTTCTTTTTCTTGGATTTCTTTAAGATTTTTAGTTTCCTTTTCCTGATGACTTTCTTGCCAATCTGATGAAATTACGACTGCTGGTACTTTTTCTTTAGGTTTTCTGTTTGTAGTTTTTGTAATTTTGTATATAAAGGCTATTAAAAATTGTTTGTCCCAGTATCCGTCACCTCTTGAAAATTGAACGCACAATGCTAATGACGATTCCTAAACATAAAACACAGCATAGCTTTATAATTCTAGTTGCATAATTCTTGTAATTTTTTTTACTATTGGTTTTTCTTTTGTTTGTTAGTATGTTCTTCATTTTTTAGATTAGCGTTCTTTTTCTCAGCATCCTCCTGCTCCTTTTGTTTGAGTTTTTAATTTTCCTAATTTTTCTATTTTCTTTTTCTTGGATTTTTTTAAGGTTTTTATTTTCCTTTTCCTGATGACATTGTGTATAAATTACGAGAACCCAGTTTTCGCCATCCATATTTGACAATATTTGACACAAAAAAAAATATTTTAAGCATTTTGCTTTAACTTAAATATGGTAATATTTAAGTTATTTATTTAATATCAATAACTTTTACCTAATTCAAAAACATATAATAGATGCAAATCGTTTACCTTAGAACAAAACACCCCCCACCACCCACTGTTGATGGGCCACAATTAATCATGATTTATCGTGATATTCGCGTCTAGTTACACCAATTTGAGCTTTTACGCATGCGTACGTGCTAATTCATATATCTTTCAAAGTTGCTTTTTTTATTTTGGGCATTGCCTGGGGTTAATTTGGGTTAATTTTGTTTGGTAGCGCTTCCGGAGCAAGGGCCATGCATGAAGTGAAATATCAGAACGACAACACTGGGCTGCTCCTCTAACCTATAATAACCCGTAAAAATATAGTAACACCAATACACTATTGGTATATAATTAGTGCATTTAATGCACTAATCATATAGCAGTATTTTTCTTGACAAATTAAATGTCGGGATGGAAAGATTTGCACTAATTAACAGCACGCGACGGTCACAAACAAATGTTGTTCTGGAGACAGCTCAAGATGGCGATTGCGTAGATACTATCCTAGACAGTATGACTTTATCTGTTGTACAGGGTGTCCAGTTTTCGTGTGTTTTTCTATGCTAGACCCCTTATTATAAAAGATAGAAAGATGCGGTTTGCGGCTTACTGTTCTATTTTTTTGTGAAAGTTTCATTGCCGTAAACCAAATTTTTACAGCCTGCTTGGTTTGTGATATACGGGGCGAAATTGAAAATCATCATTTTTTCAGCCTCGCCTGTATTTCGATAATTTGATAAGCTTTCGATAAGGCAAAAACGGATTCTGATAGATTTTTTTATGTAGAATTCAGTGGCGTACTCAGTTTTCTTCCAGGTGTTACGGATTTTTAGATTTTGGCCAAACTGAATTATTTTTTAATGGAACACCCTGTATATTATTTTCTTATCTTACTCGTTTCCTTAAGGGCTTTTCAAAAATATATAATACTTTATGTTTATTTTTAGGAAAAGTTTAAAATTTTACATTTTTCGTAAAAATATAGGTTTCCTTTGTAGTGAGCCGCCACTGTAAATGAAAACGAAATGTATAAAATTATTTTGATTATTTTTTTAGGGTGGGTGGTCACTAAGCTTTAAAATATACTCCTGATAATAGTAATAACGTATTTATTCTTTTAGTTCTTTTTATTACATTTTCTATAATAAGTCATAGAAATTGCTCAAATTGCTCCCCATTATGTTCGAGACACTTTTGACATACTGTTCCGATTCTTCGTAAAGCATTCAAAATCGTCACTGGTCGTCCCTGCAAAAGCCTAAATGTCTGTGTGTGGCTTCTCGAAGTTTATCAATGTTTTGGTATCGCCTCTTATAAATTTGGTTTTCTATATACCCCCACAAAAAAAATCTAATACAGAAAGATCAGGTGACCTTGGTGGCCACCTGACAGGACCATTTGTACCAATCCATTTGTTGGGGAAAACGGCATCTAAATACTCCCTCACTATTTGGGAATTATGACTCGGAGCGCCATCTTGCTGATAATATATATTATTCAGATAGGCGAGAGGGACATCTTCTAATATTTCCATCAAGGCGTTCTGAATTATAGCCAGGTGTCTATTTCCTGTTAAAGTCCCTTCATAAAGAAAATATTTAAGTCTAGTACCAAAAATGAAGCACGACACGCTAAATCCAAAGCGTCATTGGCGCTCTCTCGGATAAATTACATGCTCATTTTCTTGACACCAGTGTCTCGAATTATGCCTATTCTGAACCCCAGCGCTCGTAAAATAAGCCTCGTCTGACCATACCACCATTCTTTCAAAATGTCTATAATCTTGCACCATTTGTAGGTACCAATTGCAGAAATTTATTCTACGTTGTGCATCACCGGGGTGCAAATGTTGGACGAGTTTATATTTGTAGGGTTTGAATTTATGTTTCCTAAGTATTAGTTGCGTTCTTGATTTTTTTACCCCCACTTCCTCATAAAGTTTTCTGCATGACGAGGTTGGATTTGCCGTAACGAAGGCCACAACATTTGTTTCGTCTACTTCCCTGTTTTCCTTGTTGTAAGACTTTGGCCTTGGTTTGTTGAATGATCCGTACTCAATAAGGTTATTTTGGATTTTTTGAAAAGTTCTTTTATCTGGTTGCTGTCTCTCTGGATATCTACGAACAATGTAAAGAGATTACGAACATCTGATAATAAATATTGATATTTAAATAGTAATATCACAGCTTATTCATTACCTACTAACTACTCATCATGCGGC
Organism: Pissodes strobi; assembly: GCA_016904865.1. Classification (NCBI taxonomy): domain Eukaryota; kingdom Metazoa; phylum Arthropoda; class Insecta; order Coleoptera; family Curculionidae; genus Pissodes; species Pissodes strobi. The sequence goes on along the minus strand of MU191156.1, from coordinate 26,475 downwards.
GGCATCCTTTGATTCGGGAAAGTCGAGTGAAAATTTTAGAAGAGGGCCATGACTTAATATTGTTTTAAACGTCTGGGCATCTGAAAAACACTTTTGACAGTTCGTTTAATTTAAAATATGACGTTTTATCGTCTAAAATCCGTTTAAAAACGATTTTAAATGGCAAAATTGTATAAAAATCCGAAATTTTCGATCTTTCTAGGGCAATAGCCGTAGCTTCGGACGAATTTGTCGTGGATTTTGAAGCGGATATTCATTTTAAATTCAGTTCGCTTCGTGTCATTACATTGCCTGAAAAATCACGAGACCGTGGAACTGAACCGCCCAGGGCACTGCCACGTAGGCGCAGTGCCCTACACTCCAACTTTCCAATTTCGGTAGAGATGAGTAGCTGGTAGTGTATAAGCTGTGGGAATATCTAATTACTAGCTTTTAATATTAAATATTTCTATTCAATGATTGGGAAAATTTACCTGTTAAAATACAGCTCCGAGGCTTCATTAGCATCTTCATAACATTGGATAAAACAAAGATACATATCGTGCTTTTCGTAATTTTCGAATTTATTATTTTGTGCCATAATAAGCTTTTTAAGCACTATAAATGGCAAAATAAAAGTTCCAAATTAGCTCAGACACACGCCAATATTTAGCAGATGTTAAGAAAATTCTAAATGTCGCATTTATATTTTTGTTTTCCGTCATCCATGGCAATCCATGATAATGCATTGATATATTATGCTGGGCGGCATCGTTAGAGCACGCGAAGCTGATATGACTATTTTGAGTATTAAAAAACGTAAGGATATAAATAATACAGATTTTTTTAAAACAGTGTTGTGTCGTTAATTACTGCTCATAAAATTCATATTCCGATAATGCTTATGATATATCGGAGGGCAATTTATACGTCTTATAATAAAATAAAAAAAATAATGAATAAATATGTCATTACTATTATCAGGTATATTTTAAAGCTTAGTGATCACATACTATAAAAAATTAATCAAAATAATTTTACACATTCCTTTTCATTTACAGCGGCAGCTCACTACAAAGAAAACGCATATTTTTACGAAAAATGTAAAATTTAAAACTTTTCCTAAAAATAAACATAAACAATTATATATTTTTGAAAAGCCTTTAAAGAAATGAATAAGATAAGAAAATAATATACAGGGTGTGCCATTAAAAAATCACTAAGTTTGGTCAAAATCTTAAAATCCGTAACTCCTGGAAAAAAACTGAGTACGCCACTGAATTCTGCATAAAAAAATCTATTAGGATCCGTTTTTACGTTATCGACATCTTGTCAAATTATCGAAATATAGCGGAGACTGAAAAGATTATGATTTTCAATTTCGCCCTGTATATCACAAACTAAGGAGGCTATGAAAATTTGGCTTACGGCAATGAATTTTTCACAAAAAAATAGAACAGTAAGCCGCAAACCGCATCTTTCTATCTTTTCTAATAAGGGGTCTAGCATAGAAAAACACACGAAAACTGGACACCCTGTACAGCCAGTATTGCCGTACCTAATATTTTATCTTTATTAAACTGTAGTTATTTTTATTATTATTCAATATTACTAATAATACCAAATTCATGTTAAAAAGCGGTATGTGTGCATCCGTTACTAGTAGATACCCCAGTTTAAACGAGCATGTCACGTGTACCGCATTTGAATTGGGTATCGTCGTTGCGCGTCGTAATGACTTTTATGACTGGAAAAATTTTACGTTGCAAATGAAATTAACAAAAAATTGATATGGCTCGAATAGTCGCTGATCGAGGTCAATTCACTTCAAGATATAAAAAAAATTAATAAGGTGTTTTGGGTAGATTTTCTTATGAAGAAATCTATAAAAAAAGCAATCCTTAAAGCCGTATCATCTTTAAAAGAACCCAGAGGGTTTGCCAAAGAAAAATAAAAAGATGGCATCCTTAAACAATTAGGTGGCTTGTTTCCGGAAAATAGAAGGATTTTTTTTGGGAAATATACAGGAAATAAATAACGAGGACAAACTATAGTAAATATGTTCTACTACCGTGCCTAAAATACTCATTTCACGCATTCTCTAAGATTCGTAAAAATACCTTTTTTTATGCAGTGCGTAAAATAAATTATTTTACGCACTAGTTCTTAAAGTAAATCTGACATATTTTTGACATTTAGTGCAGTGCGTAAAATAATTGATTTTTCACATTAATGCGTAAAGTATTTTTTTACGCACTAGTGTGTAAAACAATTTAATAATATTTATATTTCTTCATATTTTTCGGTAGTAGAAAAATTTTTGTATGCTACTCATGTGTAAGGTATTATTTTTTATTCATGGGATTGTCACCTTCGCCTACGACTCATACGACAATACTTCCATTCATAAAAAAGGGTCACTTTACACAGTTGTTGCATAAATAACTATTTTGTATCGAGTTTCTTTTAAAAACAGAATTTGTTGGAACATTTAGTTTGTATTTTTATAACTCATTTTAAGTGCAGATACGGCTTATTATTTTAAGTATTGCTTAATTAAAAATACCCCTCTACACAATTAAAAGGGGGTATGTGATTTTTTTAGCCACAAGAAAGGTAATAAAGACAAAACTGGTTTCAAGCAACATTTTTACTATCATTTTAATTGCGATGGTACATTTTTAAATTTTTAAAACAAATAAAACCTATGGAGTCTATGCCAAAAATGATAAACTTCGTTTTAGCAATTTTACGTTCGCTGCACATACCGCTTTTTAATTGAGGACGGCAGTATGCCTCGGTATAATGCTGTTATTTTGATTTGATACCTGAGCAGGTTTTGAATTTAAATATTCATGCTTTCAAATATAATTATAAAATTATTTTAAATACAATATCCTGTCTATTAAGTCATTTTTGAATTCCTCGAAAAATTCTAGATATATTTTATATATGTGTGAAATTGAAACAGGTATGTAAGTTAGGTATTAAGTACTTTAATTATGCAATTCTTAATTGACATTTGATATGAAAAATATATACAATTCTTAAACTACTATCACGCATTCATTCATTCGCTCCCCTAAACATAAATATACATCAAGTTACTTATTACTAAATATCTACCAAAAAACGCCTTGATTCTTTAAATCTGAACTGAATTAAATTAATCGTTTTCTGTCCTTGAAATTTTAACCTTTCGTTCACACTAAAAATGCCTTGAGGTCTTCTTCAATTCTCAACTGTTATCGTACCTAGGTAAAGGCCTATTAAACTTCAAACATTTCATTTCATTTGCTAGTAGGTACTGGAATGGATTTCTCTACCGCCAATTTCCATCCGCTATTTTACAATCATCTTCAAGAGAGTTGCTACGATTCTGTATTGTCTCAGAATTGCGCTAAAACGCCCAAAAGAGTTCTTTGTTCAAGTTTAGACAAAGAGAACAGAGGTACAGCAGATATTCTATAAATATCTGTGCATACAAAAGGAGAAAATGGCTTAAAGGGACTTGACCTTTGGTCCGACGGAGCTACAGCATTTTTACTGCTATTCGAGTGAACGCTTGAACTGCACTACACAGAGCGGTCACCGGACCGATGTGTTACGTTTGAGTGATTGTAAGGCACTGAAATATAATTATTCCTATCGGTAGGCGGCAAACCTAAAGTCTGTTGAAAGAGTGGGAAATTCGCGGGATAATACGCGTCGGTGGATGCATTTGAGAGGGTGGAAGCATGTTCTTTCTTTCTTTGACATATTGTTGTTTACACAACACTGACGGAGACAACGATACATTAAATTGAGAGCGATTAAGAACGATTTGTTTGAGGGAGTGGCATTCTGCTTTATGAGAATTGTTGCATATGACGGACTCTATTATACTTTGGTGGGTTGCTGTCGTATGATGCTGACAACAATCGCCTTTTTCTATCACTGGAGGGTGAGCGTAAATAAAACTACCGTGACTACGTGCGAACAGAAAACGAACTATATTTCTGTCGTTATACTTAAGTCTAATAGAATTACACTTGGATGTTTTTAGAAATGAATGCCTGACTGAGAGAGGGAACTCAAAAGATATGCTTGTATGATCTGTCTAGATGAACTGATTCTCCCAGTAGAATCATGTCCCTTCGTCGGCTCATTTTTCCCTCTCTTCATCCGGATCTCTTTGCCGTTTTGTTCGAGGTACCTTCGGAGCTACCTATACTTGGGTTTTTCCTGATTGGATTTTATGATGGAAAAGTTTGAATATATTTTACCTTTACAAGGGTCGATATTTATGAGCTTCAGGCTAGCCGATATGAAATTAATATTTTACAAGGATGGTTTTCTAGGGCTAATGCATATTTACAATGTCGGCGTTATTGAGGGAAAAACCTAAAAATCTAATATAATAAAAACTACCTAAGGCGAAATCTATACAGTGTGATATGTACAAAAATGGTGCATACAGACTAATTTCTAATGTTATATACAAGGCAAGTGTGGGAGACGTAAAGCCGCCACAATACCAACAATTCATGTTCGGACTAAAGAGTAACTGAAGTACAATGTACACATTGCTATTTACCTGAGATTAAATAAATATATTCGTAGATTAATTATGGCTCATTCATACCACAAACATACAGGATGTTATCACCAAACTATACGGTGAAAAATGAAAGTTAATACACTTGTTGGGGTGTTTCCCCAACACGGGTTTTAAATTTTGTTATTAGTTAGCCATGACGGCGAATCGTGGCCAAAAAAAAAACAATCGAGCACTACAGAAATGACACTATTTCTTGTCGTCTGACAATACACGTACTTATTATCCTAGCAGGGACGATAAAGTCATTAACCATTCAGCTGTTCTAACAGATACAACAGTCTTTCTTTTGCATCGTGTTTGGTAACCTATAATTTGAATTGCCTTATTATAATTACTATATTAATTCAAATAAAAAGCCAATTTGTTACTATAAACTATAAATGCACTTTTCTTTAAATCATTACTTTAATTTACAAAAAATATAAACTGAAAGATAGCTCAGTGTGTATGGGTAAGGAGCATGCTTATTGAAGTTTTTTTTCGAGTGCAGTAGTGGTTAAAAAGTGCAAAATAAAAGATTAGAAATTTCAAATAAACAATTTTTATTCTATTTCCTTCTAACAAAAATAAGGTTTACTTCTGAGGAATTATCTTGGTGACATCTACACTTTAATCACCTTGTGGTTCCGCCGAGCTTCCTGGAGAGGGTTACTGGAAATTGCTGTAGTGCCTAGGATCTGTCCTGTGACGTCACTGGAAACTGTCCTGGTAAGGCCGAGTGCGTGTGGATTCAGTAGCATGAAAAAAAAACCAGTACAAGGCAGTTAAAGAGTTCACCAAGAATATTGTTATCAACTCTGTTTCAATTTGGCGGAGAGCGTTGCTTGTCTAAGCTTAGGCTTTTAATACAGAACTTGGCAAGAGATAGCTACAAACCATTAACAATGCTGAAAGATACCAAAACACGCTGGAGAAAATTGAATTTAATTTAATTAAATATGCCTCCACCAATTTGCACAGAATTGTTTAGACCATAGACAATAATTATGGTTTTTAATTAAACAGTGACCTGATTAAAAATAATAAATAAAATAATTAGCTGTTTAAGCTGACAAAGATTGTGATGAACAATATTTCAATAAAAAAACAATTACAGTAATCAGGTAAGAACAAAAGTGAAATCGATAAATTCAAACATATAATCAGAATGCAATTATTTTCTGAAAGCTACTTTTCAACTCAAAAATCAATTCAATTCTAAAATAAAGGTAATGACAATTATTCAATTCAACTATTGCCTGAAAGCTATTTTCAATTCAAAAACAAAGGTAACAACAAATTTAGATAGAAATAGAGAAATAAAACAAACAAACAGAACAACAACTAACTAAGCTTAACTCTGATTCCCTATATAACTCCTAACATCCGATAAAGATACCAGAGAAAATTAGACTCAGTCTCCCACACTATAGCCAGTTTTGGTTATTAATTTCTAAAAATGCTTCCTCCAGCTAGAACCTAAATAATGTGAACCCTACAGGCCACTTTGATCGATTCTATAGTTGGGTTGCTACTCTAAATCTGAAATTCAATAACCCTGCTCTTGCAGGATCAAGTCCTTTTTTTTCCTCTAATGGCCGCATTCACCGTTTCATCGTTAAGAAAGACTTCGCAAAGTTATTCTTAAAAATTAAGAATTGTTTGGTATGCACCATAACAAAATTTAGTTTTCTTAGCTAAGAACCGGATACAACCGGCAACCTTGCAATATCTTGATGACTTTTGTTTTAGCCGCGCTTAAGTTTGACAATTTGATCACTGGCGGCAATGAAATTGAGGTTATTTTAATATTTATCCACGATACACATTATTTATCTATGTTTGGATGTTTATAGAGTTAGTTTTGTTTTTGAGTTTCTTGATTTATTTAGTGATATCTGTTAACGAAGACATTTGAAATATGAGTGATGTTGAAAAAAAAAGAAAACGTGAGTTGAATTTTTCGCAAAACGAAAAGCAACTGCTTATTTCAATAATAAGCAAATATGCCGACATAATTGAAGACAAAAAAACAGATAGAACCTCCATGGACAGGAAAAATAAGGTCTGGCATGATATAGAGAATGAGTTTAATAGTGCAAGTGTTGATGGCGTGTTTAGGAATGACGAGAGATTAAAAAAATTCTTTAATAATAAAAAACATGACATGCAAATATTGGAGGCAGAGGAAGCAAAGAAGAGGTACCTTACCTCTCAAACTGGCAAAAGTTCATCTAGTTTTAAGAAGTATTTTGAAGAAGAAAGAAAAGATTTAAAATAAGATTTGGCTGAAGACAAAAATTTATTCTCCAAACAGGGTTGGGTAGGCTTCCAGTGAGAAAGCGGGATGGTACAGAGGATATAATGTTGTCCATAATGAACAAGAAGACACTTCATGGGTTACCTATTCACCATTTTAATAGTGACAATCAAGCAACAGAGATTAGAAGTAATGAAGATGCAATTGCTGAATATATATTTGACCCCATCGAAGAGACATATAATGAAATGTTTACTTCTGCACAGATTTCTTCTAAGACATCCGCCAGTCAAGTAAGTAACCTCTTAACCATTAGTGCATCAAGTGATCAAACAAAGAATAATTTTTTTCCGAAAATAAGTATTACTTCTGATGCACAATCCAACACTTTCTTATATAAATTTTTTATTCGAACCAGAAAAAAACATACAGTATGTTCGTTATAATGGTCTTTATACCTACAGATATATTTAACTTGAAAAAAATAAAATGTAACATATAATCTTTATGTGGTGTGATATTGGAAGAAACAAATTTTTAGATGTAGTGATTTTTAACATTAGGTAATACTTATTAATATGTTAAAATGTACATTTTACTATACGGATACTTTATTTAGGAGAGCATAGAAGAATACAGCTGCTGCACCAACCAACCAACCAGTTGGAATATGCGAGGCTTTACAGCAAGTCAGTTAGCTACTCCACTTGCATCAGAACTAAGAATTCAGAAAAAAAATGTAAGTAAGATATGTACAGTCTTTCACCTCACAACAACAACAAATGACACGTCCTGTTATAGTTTACTTTTAGATGTCGCGCACTTCAAATTTTAGTACGCTAGGTTGCGGATTCCTGTAAAATTGTTCTTTGGTATTTGTGTATATTTGAATGGCTTATTTGTAGATGTCACTCATAGTTCTAAGTTTTAAATTTTATATATATTTTTTTAAATTTTATATTTGTTTGGTGTATAATCTCGGCAGTAGTCATTGTTATCGTGTCATTTGTTGTTGTTGTAAGGTGAAAGAACGCACGTTGGGTAAGCTATTTGGCTATTGTATTTTAGGTTTTTTCTAATTTAATTAAATTTTATAGGTCTGATGATGCCCCTAATAAGGCGAAACATGTAACCTGGGACAAATAATAATTATTTTGATACTGTAGATTTTGAGTTTGGTTTTCCCTCTTATAATTTAAAGTCAGTATCTTTGGGCAATAATGGATGATTTTTTCGATATGTACAGTGTTCAAGTTTTCAGAAAATCTTATCAGTAATGTTAAATGTAATATTAGGGGTATATTGTATAAGGAAGGTTAACTTCAAGTATAAAAGTTGCAATAACAACATGCATTATATAAATAACATTATTGCAACTAGAAGACAAATATATAAATACCATTATTGCAAATACATATTTTTTTGTTTGGTGTATTATTATACATTTACTTTATTTATTTTAATAGATGACAAATGAAATTGCCAACACTCCCATGTCGTCGAAAAAATTAGTAGAGAAACCGTCAAGTTCTTTCTTGCCTGTTATCCGAAGTGACAGTGATGAAAAAGTATGTACTATATAAAATTGGATATAATTTTTTTGATTATTGTTATGAAATTGATTAAAACATAAGTTGTTAACATAAATATGTTTTGTTTCAGGAGGAAACTGAAGTGGATAGTAACACTCCCATGTCATCAAAAGCTTATAACAGTAATAACTGCAGTATTCGACAAAAAGTAAGTGCCATGCAGGACTGGCTTTTGATACTGTTTCCTTGTTCTTTGAAAAATTCAAAGTTTTTTAAATAATTGTATGGTCTATTGAAATAATTAATTTATTTTACTTTAGGCACTCTTGTCATCAGGGAAAAAAGCAAACTCTTCTCGCCGAAGACCAACACAGACTGTTCAAGCATTGACATCATCAAAATTTGCTGAGAAGTATGAACTATTATTGGACAAAAGGTTGATCCTCACTACAAGGCAGATAGAGGATTTGGAGGAGGAGAGAGTTTTTAAAAGAAAAAAAAAACAGTTAGAGCTTGAAATTTTGCAGGCCCAGCTAGAGGCTTTAAAAAAGCAGAACTAGTTTATTATATTATGTACACTATTTCTTACCAAAGTTAAATACCAAGAATTTTTAAGATTGTATGTGTTTTTTAGTAATCTAGTTTATTTAGTTCATGATATTTTTAAGTAGTTATCTGTAGTTTGTGTTGGATACCTATATTGATGTTGGGTTTATGGTAGTGTTAATAAAGATCTATGTATTTTTTCATTGTGTTATCGTTAATTTTATAAAAACAAGTTCAACTCCCCTACTCCTCTTTACCATTACTTTAATTGTTTTTCATTTTAAATATTGTCTATTGGTTAAAAGCATTTTGCCATATATGAACACACAAACCAACATTGCCGACTAGAATTTCTAGTTGAAAGCAATTATCCTTCAACATGAATAAATTCAGAAATTTCTATCATCCAAATAACAAAATATAATCATTACAAAACAATAATGGAGTAAGAGGAAATAATATTTCTAAAAACACTTTATTGCTTAAAACATGGGAATCTTAAAACATACGTAGGTGCTCTTCTACGTCTTAGATCTAATTTAAAGTTGAGAAATAATTGTCAATTAACTGTCTTCTATAATTAATTACGCCGCCATTATTAGGAGCTACAATGTCAGGTATGTTTCTCTGTGCAATTAAATAATTTAGTTGATCCTGATTCACATTCTCAGGCACTGGTGGCATATCTTCATTGGCTTCTATAGCAACATTATGTAAAACGGCTGTAGCAATAATGATGCTCATGCTTGTCTGTACGTTGCACCTCAAACCATATGCAATGGCTGGAAATCGGCGTTTCCAAACACCAAATGTTCTTTCGATAGTATTGCGTGTTCTGATATGAGCTTCATTTTACAAGTTTTCAGCCCTTGTACCAGGTTGAGGCAATGGTGTTAGTGTTAAGCAATATTCTCTTAAAGCATAGCGACTATCACCTAAAAAAAAAGTCTTGATTATTGCTTAACAATCAGTTTTTTTTGTCTTTTATTGTAAGTCCATTGAATACATTAATATTAAAGTAGCCCTTATATGGCATAGAACAATCAAGTCATCTTTAGTACATTTTGCTAATACTTACCCAAAATTAAACAGTTTGGAAATTCTGCTCCCTCGATCCTTGCTCTTAACCTACTATTGTTGAAGATTGTCATGCCATGTGTAGATCCAGGCCATCTACAGACAATATCTCTTATTCTAAGATGCCTGTCACAAACTGCTTGGACATTTTATGAAAAATATCCTTTTCGATTCCGAAATATTTCTCCATCTTCTCCACCTGAAAAAAATTAAAAATAATTATTTAAAAGAGGTAGAACAAGTGAAAATATTTTTAAAATGAATAGCAGCAGCTTCAAGCAATAAAATAATCATACCTGGTGATTGAATTTTGATGTGAGTGCCATCAACACATCCTATTACTTTGGGAAATCTCGCAATGCCATAAAAATCTTGTTGGACTGTTATAATTTCTTGCTGAGTTGGCATTCTTATATGGTGTGGTGCCAAACTGGATAGAGCATGGGACACCTTTTTTACTACCCGTGAAACTGTCGTTTGATGCATGCCCATGAAATCATCAAGGCCGATTTGGTGATTTCCACAAGCAAAAAATCTCAGTGTAGTTAATAATTGGTTGACTGGACTTACACTGTTGTTTCTAAAAATTAAAAGTATGCAACAAATTACACTTTAACTTAAAAAACCATATTTACAGATCATTGTCAAATTCTAACAAATGTTCTATTTCTTGCAATACTTGCAAAACTGTAGGTTTTCTCAACCTGAATCGTCGAAAGAACGACAAATCATCCATTGACTGGAAATAATTTTCCCTATTGAAAACTCTTCTTGGAAACCCTAAATCAATTATATCCAAAATATCCCAATCATCTTCAACTAGCATGTCAAATTCCATTTTTTTCACGTCTTAAATTATTATAACAGCAAAGACAAGTACACGTAAAAATACGAATCTTTGAAACATAAACAAACACTGTCATATCTAACCTCACAATCACAGTAAAGAACGACTTAACTTTCTTAAGTCAAGCATTTCGAAGACTTAATTTTAAGAAGAACTTAAGCAGATTTTAATGGCGGTGCATACAACATTTTAAACTTAAGTTGAAAACGAAGCTAAGAATAGAAAAATCTGAACGGTGCATACCCCCATCAGACAAGAGCCTTAAGCTCCAAAAAATACTATCTCACATATGCCCTACAGACAAAAACACACCCAAGGCAAAAGGCAACGTGGTATATGTGAAACGATAGTAGATAGATATCAGATATTCGCGAGCTTATTCAACATACATACGGCAAAAGACAATGTGGTATGTGAAACGATAATAGGCAGATATCAGAGATTCGCACGCTTAGCAGCTTTATTCTGCCTACAGACTTTACGATATAGGAAACTAGAAATAAGATCAGATAACGCAAAAAAATAAATAAAAAGTCAAGACTACCTTCTCTCAAACCTCTCACACTGGTCGTCGGTACAAGACAGATTTTAAAATCGAGTCCTACCTTCCACCAGAATCACATCTCGAAAAAAATTACACTGACACGCAGTCGTCACAAATATTTAAATTTCTTCCACCGTACGAAGCGACCGATATTTAACCATAAATACCGAACTGCATATTTGAAATTATTTAACAATTTTAAATAATATACTACTTCTGTATTTATGTAGATTCAACCCATAATATTAATTTTCATTTTATATTAACTAGATAATTATTATCGACTGATATATTTAAGAGACAAAAATTAGTTTTAAATGAACTCGATGGGCAACATAAAAATTCATTATTTATTAATATTTTCCTACTATTTAATGCGGAATTTTCCACACTGTTGCTACCAGGTCGGTTTAGACAGTAATTCAAAATAGGTTGAAGATGAAAAGTTATTATTTCAAACCAAAAATAAATACAAGCAAACTCGGAAAAACCTGATGTTACGGAATTGTTGTACTGTCAGACGACAAGAAATAGTTTCATTTCTGTAGTGCGCGATTATTCTTTTTATCGCCACGCCTCGCCGTCATAGCCAACTAATAACAAAACTTAAAAGCCGTATAGTATTTTTACAATAGAAAAATGCTAAATTGCCAATATTTCAAAAACTACAAGTTTTTCGAATAGACAACCTTTTACAAAGTCGCCCTTATTTTTAATGCTAAAGTAGATAAAATTATAACACAAACTACTAAAGTAGATCCACGTCTACAAGAAAACCAATTACAATTAGATAATAAAGGCTTTCAATAGGAGAAACTGATAGTTATATTTAAACCTGCACACGTAATTTTTGACATAAAATTCAAAATTTGTCAAAAACGATTAGACTTAGGTATAGGATATTATATATACAATATATCTAGAATTTTCTGAGGAATTCAAAATGCAAAAACGGTATTCTATTTAAAATAAAGAAGTTGGTACTTGTCCAAGAAAATACATCCTGTATATATATAAAATATAATATTTTAAAAATTTGGTACACCCCGTAGATTCTGATATGGGGTGTCATCCCATAATAAACGGGACACCCTGTACATTCCTGGTCATTTTATTTAATATAGGTAGTTTCCCGTATTTGAACAGATACTCACAAGTATATTCCGAATATTGTAAAGTGATCTGTTTTTGTAATAATTTTTTGATACGAAATGTTTTTATTCATGATAGTACCTGTTAATTTTACATATATTCTCTAATTATTGTATAGATTTCTTAGGTTTTTAATGGTTATCCTTATTATATGCTCGCGCGTCTAGTATATTTCTATAGATGTTTAGGTACATTGATTTTAAAATTATATTTTTAACACTTTGAAATTATAACTTTATTTTTATAGCATGCCATTATTTGGTTCAGTAGAGTAAGTTATTCAGTCTAGACTCATTGTATATTTTTTATTATTTTACTTATATATATTTTATCTGAATAAGAGACATATACATTTATTATTATTATTATTATTATTATTATTATTATTATTATTATTATTATTATTATTATTATTATTATTATTATTATATAATGCAGCAGTTGCATTTTTCCTTATTTACATTTCCATTTAAAAATTGAATTTATGCAAAATTCTATCAACTAAAATTGCCCCAAAAATATTTTTTATGTCATACCAGTACATTATTGTGTTTTTATACCTTAGATACCATTTACATAATGGATTACTTTATGCCCGTGCGGGCATAAAGTCCACTTTATGGACCCAAATAATTGAATTGAATTCGTAGTTTTTTAAATATTTACATATTGTGAATGCAATAACGAACTAGTATGACATAATAGTATATTATGATATAAGTGTATAAGAGGGCCTTTAAAGCACGCGCGACATATTTCAAAACACGACGCGCAGAGGAGTGTTTTGTAAGTCGCAAGGGCTTTAAAGACCTCTTATACACGTATATCATACGCTATTTTTTATTACGAATGCATCATAATCTCAAAAATGTTTTAAATATTAAACTTAAGGGATATATTGACGAATAAATTAATCTGTCACATTTGACATGATCAAATGTTTCTATAGCAACCTTTAAAAGAGTAGGCGCATCATAAACACCATTTTAAGCACGCTGCAGCGTGCGATAATCATTGATTATGATGCATGCGTAATAAAAAAGTTTGTATGCACCACAAGTATTAATAGATGTGTACGCCCTCGGGCGACTTATAAACCCTTGGTCAGAGGCCCTCGGGTTTGTAACATTGTCGCCCTCAGGGCATAAACATCTATTTAATACCCTTGGTACATAAATAACTATTATTCCCTATTAAAACGACATTAGAACAATAATTATTAACAACGCATTCATAATGTATATACCATGTAAGTCTCTATGGAATAAAAATATCATGGCACGTTAGCAAATGAAGCTGTAATGACAGTATTTCTAGGTATCATCTGGATGATGGCCAATCAAGAGGCGAAGCCGGTCGACTGGCGACTAAAGACGGTAGCGCAGGCTTGAACGTGAAAGGATATTTCGCGTTTGTAGTAGATGGGAAATCCTACATTGTAAATTATTCGGCTGATGAAAATGGATACCGGCCAGTAATTAATGAGGTCCTCGTACAAAAACCAACGGGGAGTACCGTAAGTATCATGCGCCCTACACCCATACCAGCTTTTATTAGTCCATATCTACTAGGATCGTTAGCTGGTGGCGGATTAGGATAGAAGCACGTCAGTTAATATTTTCTTAAATAATTATATTTATAATAGTATCTAATAAATAAATAAAATACAAGAAAATTGTTTATTATTTAAATACTGAAAGGCTGTCAAGAAATATAGCACATCTATATCTAACCTATATCTCTACAGGCAGGAACGTCAAGCTGGTGAGAGTAGTTTGATTACGGGGAGTGATACCCTCAATCGAATCCCAACATCCTCCTTTAGGGTTTCGTATGTGAAAAGCTACTGGACTGGACTTCAGTGTAGATGGACGAGCTAGGTGAACCTGTCAGCTGCGAAGATCACTTTTTCCATAAAACTCTGGGCCTGGTCCACTTCGGATAAGACGGCGCGGTGGGTTCCTACTCAATGAAGGAATTCTCCAAAATAAATGGGCATCAGTCACTCGGAAAGACCCTGGTGAAATGACAAACGATTTTTTTAGCCATCTACTAACAAGCACATGGGTCGAACCTACCTTTTAAAATAAAAAGGTTATCACACCGCTTTGCACACGATGATTCACAACAGCATAGCCGGTACTCTAACAAAAGATACGCGTTACTACGCTTTATAATTTTAACAAAAAAAGCTACCTGGCAATCATCAACCAGCAGTCGAAAACTTAATAGCCATAAGGTACCTTCGTGAACGGAATTCCAAACGAGAAGTCGCCTCAATTTTAACTTCCCTCGATATGTTCTATTTTTATGCGCGAAAGGCGCTCGCTGTCAAACGGGTCGGAGTACTAAAATCCACTCGTAGTAGTAAAGTTGTGACAATCGATACCACAATTTAACGGATACACAGAGAAAATCGCGATATAATATTCAGACACAATTACAACGTTACAAACTGTTTCTTAAAATTAGTATCTTCTATCTGGTAAAAGTGAGTGTTTATATTTACTAGAAACCCGTTTATAAACCAAAAACATTGGTATAAAAACGGCATTGGAAGGAAACTGAAAAATTTTGTTTTTTGGACATGTTCGGTTTTTGTCAGAAACCCCTCAATTGTACTTTTCCTTGAGATATTTTATATTGTTCTAAAGTAAGTAAGTAAGTAGTTTTTTTACCACATTTGGCCGACCAAGGTAGGTAAACTTGGCCACGTACGACTTATATCGGCCATTCCACGTTTAGTAATCATTCTTTCAACGCCATTAAAATTTTGAGCCTGCTTGAAGTTCCTTAAGTAAAATCGTCGCTGGCTCTTGGTCTATTAGGCTCTTCCATGGTAAACAGAACATACCATAATGCAAACATTTCGTATTTTGCAGGTATATCCAGGATGATGACTAGTTAAGAAGCGAAACACGCCATTTCCTGGATAAAAATGGTAGTTCAGTATTGAATGTAGAAGGGTATTACTCTTACTTGAGGACGGAAAAATTTGTCATGTATGGTATACCGCAGATGAAAATGGCTACAGAGCAGAAACGTCTGATATGACTGAACTTGATCTCACAGACTTTCTTGTTGATTCTAGAGTATTGGGATCTCTAACTGATGGTGAATTAGGTTAGAAATAGTTTTTCATATATCTGGCATTCAATTTTTGCAAATTTTATGTCACATTATATGAGAAAGGTACTATTGAAATTGTTTACCTGCAGGGAGAAAACCGCTAGTCTACCCGTTAATCTGTTACGGGATTCCATGCGCTCCTCTACTAAATATGTAGGCAAATAGATAAAATTTTTGGTCCGTTTTTATAACACATTCCGTATATCAGCCTTAGTATTTTTTTAAGTTGCTTATTTAAGTCTCTAGTACAACAGATTTAAAAAAATTCAAATTTTATAGAGGTTCAAGAACCAACCACACCCGGTGTGATCCGTTATATTTTAGCCAATCGATCCGGATGTGTTAATATTGGTTTTGGGAAAGAAGTTTAAATTAGCAAACTTTTAGTATTTTTCCTGAATCATCATACAATGAAATCAGAAAAACAATCGACCATTAGAAGTCATATATTTTTATTAATTGTGATTTTTCTTTAAATGGAATACCTGGTGTTTCTTTTCACCGTTTGATACAGAATTATTTTTTGATTAGGGTATTATATTGCATTTTTTATATCTACTTTGGTAAATAACTAAAAATTTAGTAACCTACAAATTCTAATTAATTGTCATGGTTATTATTGTCTCTCTGGCAATCGTATGATAATGTCATAGTTGATTTGCTGTGGATGCTGGAATAAGCGTGACGCACATCAAGAATATACAGTGTGTCCAAAAAAGTATGCAACAAATTGGAAACTTCTTTATTATTGGATTCTCAGGAAATTTTATTCTTCATAAAAGTTGGTGCTTGCCCTAAAACAGTAAACGAGTATTTTACGTTCTGCTTCTAGTGCGGACGCAAATGTCATTTTTCCGAAATCTGTAGAAGGTTTTCCGATATTCCAAAATTTTTGTTTTTTAACCATAAATTTTGTATTTTTTAAATACCCTGTATAACTTATAAAATTAAATTTTTTCAAAGCACCAACTTTTATCAAGAATAAAATTTTCTGTGAAATCAATAATAAAAAGTTTCCTATGGGAAATGGCGCTTAGATCATTTTTCCCCTGTACCCTTCATATGCTTAGACCTCTTAGGGCAAAAACACCCCCTCGGAGTGAATCCACATGGGCATCAAATTTAGGTTTTCTCTCAATTTGGACTCCCTGAAATTTTACACTTTCCAGGGTCTCAAACTGATCAGGTAGGTCTCTCAGCGCAAACATCACAGTATGGGTTTTCTCCTCATTCAACAGTAGTTTGTTCGGTTTGTTGAGATGAGAGAGCACCCACTGCTGGATAGTGAGGTATCATCCCCAAAAGAGTGTATATTGTTTCTAGGTCCTCTAGTAGGAGGCCGTTTATGTAGATAAGAACAAGTAGAGGACCCAGTACCGACCCCTGCGGTACTCCTACATCCATTACTCTCTCCCCGGATGAGCCCATCCTTACCCTTACAATCTGAGTTCGCTCCTCCAGGTATGATTTTAATAGCTTTATACTGCTCTCATCAGAGTTATAGAATTTATGTTTATTTAGTAGGATATTATGTATGACACAGTCGAACGCCTTGCTTAGGTCACAGAAGCATGATTCATTGTATTTGGAATTTTCAAAAGATTCTATAATTCTATCGACCAAGTTAAGATTGCCCAGGGTCGTGCTTCTCTTCTCTCGGAAGATGTAAATAGTCTATTGGTCTCAAAAAAGTCAGCAATCCTGACAGCCATGCATTTTTCAATAATTTTGGAAAATACTGGCAGCAGTGATATTGGTCGGTAGTTGGAGGGCAGTGATTTGTCTCCCTTTTTGGGTACAACTTTGGCCTTTCTAGGTTGGATGGAAAGGTATTGCTTTTAAAACAAAGATTTATTAGTTTTGCTAAAGGAAGGTTACTACTTGATCCAGGTTTTAAAAAAGCCGGAGCATCATCCTTTGTTGTCAAGGGGGCTATAGTCCAGATAGGAACGCCGGGACACTTTTCCAGCGGCTTTAAGATGGGTATCATCATTGATTCCTTTTATTGGCACTGGTCGTTGTATTTTTCTTATGTCAGGGGCACCAACGTTGTTGCTCTTACATTGATCACGGTCACGGATGATTTTTCCGCGTTTACTCACTCTTGTCCAGGAATTTATTCCATCTCCATTTGTAGTTTCTTTAGTTTCGTTTGTTTTTTACATAACGGATGTTTACATTTTCAGAAGTAGGGTTAGGTGTCACAGAAGCTTCAACGTCAGACACATTTGTGACATCAGATTTTCATTTTGACTTTTGGGTTCATTTTGAAGTACTCATTTTTCGGGTATCTGGGAATTCCTACGATTTTCGACAACCGTTCAAATCGCATAATTTCAATAGCTAAAAAAGGATTCTGTGATGCCCAAAAATGTGTATTTTTGGGATATGGGACCGATGCTGTATTGAAGAACTTTCATCTGTCCAAATAATATTATTAAATAAATCTGAATCGTTCTATAATAAATTTTTTCTTCAAACGTCAGTAAATCCATCATTACTCGACTGTGTAGGCGGCAGTGAAGTTTCGCTTTTCCTCCGCCGGAGCTTTACTTTTCACTTTTCCGCCGGCGGAGGTAAAAGTGTTGTCATATCAACATAGATACAATACAAACAAACATCAAAATAAGCGTCAACAACTCAAGAGTTATTAAACTAAAATTTGTATTTATCACTCAATTTGTGACTGCATTTCTAAAAATCACTAATTTAGGAACAAATTGATTATTATTTAATCGAACTTACTCAATAAATGCTTATCAATACGGAATTAAAACGCAATCGAAAACGCAATTTTAAAAAAATAATTATTGTTGACAGTGTCCACTGACAGCTTTATATGACATTATTATAGCAACAAACTGAGCCTATTCACCGACACCGCACCGGTCTAAGCCGGCTTGCGAACCACCTTATCTTTAATAATAATTATTATTACTATTAAAAAGCGGCGTTTTTGCATTAATTTGTCGACATTTGAAGAAAAAACAGCATATTTTATTTGGAGGAAAAGTTACTTTTCATGGCTTGCTCTATATTACCAGCCTCACTCCGTTCGGCTGTTAAACACGAGCGCGCCATGAAAAGTATTACTTTTCCTCCATATAAAATAATATACTATTTCCTATAGCGACAATATTCCAATCGCCTTTGCTTTTGTTTATCAGATAACTTCTGCACCTTGTGTAGTTTATAATCATGAAATTTAAACTTTTTTAATATTCTAAAGATTCTTTCATGCGATTTTCCTACTAAATATCTTGAGCAGTTTCTAATAGAATTTTGGGGATTCTCTAAAAATAAAATAATTTGACGATAGCAACATAAAAGATGAAAATGTGATTGTGTAAATCACTTTGGAAATACAAAAAAAGAGCTTTATCTTCAACTTTTCGTGCCGATAATTGATTAAAAATGTTTCGAAAAGTGTTGAGGAGTATTATTTATCTCTATATTCTTGACGAGCGTCACGCTTATAACACCTACAATATATCTTAAATATTTCCAGCTTCTCGGCCTCAGTGTAACCGCTACCATTCATATGCGGAGAAAAATCAGAAAACTCGAGCCTATGTACTCCGCGGACTCGACGGCGACATCCCAATAGCTGAAATAAAAAGACAGCTACAAGAAGAATATGAATACGCAGCCAAGAACGTCTTTGAGATGCGAAAAACACAAGTGCCTTTATATCTTGTCGTACTTGATGCGTCTGTAACGTTAAGAAAACTGCAACACGACATCAAGACGCTAATGAACATTAAAGTGTCATGGGAAAATAGGAGAAGCACCAAACCCATAATGCAGTGTCGAAGGTGCCAAGGACATGGACATTCCATGACATACTGTCGACGAGACTTCAAATGCTCGAAATGTGGCATGGGGCACGAGATCACATCTTGTACCTCAGATGTGGTCAACCCTGAATGTCCAGTTTATACTTTCAAATTAAATCAGCTACAAGCCTCTACTGCCGCAAAAACACCGACTAACAAAAATAGTCTTGTTCCCGCACCCTTGCCCGCCACGCCGGCCTGGCAGGGGCAAGGTCAACAGAGTCAAGGCCGGGGTATAAAATCAAGAGCCCCACCCTCGCAGAAACAGCAGGAGAGACGGCCGCCCGCCCAACCTCCTCAGCAAGCCAGCTATGAAGCCGACTTCCCGAATACTCTCAGAGCCGCCCCCCGCAGGCACAGGCTAACACTAGCGATCAGCACCGGCAAAACAGGGTAGGTACCACCCCAAGTAATATAGCAGATCATGTTTGCAATCTGCAAAACGTAGTAAGCGAGATAAACTCCTTAGTTAATATATCGGTATTGTTCTTTGCATTGGACGAATTCTGTTCGATGCTGAAATCATGCGACGGCGACAGAGTTCGGATTATGCAAGGAACAATTCAATTTTTCTCGCATGAGATCAACAAGTATAACATATAATTGTTAATTATTTTCCAATGTATGTGATAAATGTATTATCCTGGAATTGTGACGGTATCAGGCAAAAACTCGGCGAATTTAAGCATTTTTTGTATCATTCCAACTTTCAGGTTGTTTTTCTGCTTGAGACTTTTTTGCCCCCGGACTTTTTGTTGAAGGTCCGTGGGTATACCGTCGAGCGCTTCGATAGGCGTAACCGTGGAGGGGGAGTGGCATGCTTAGTGCATAGGTCGCTTAGATATAAAAGAAAAACTCGAATAAATTCGCTCATTGAATATGTATCCATCGAACTAGACGGCGGCCTATGCATTACCGGTGGCTACGCTCCGCCATCGACTCGACTCACACAAGACGACTTCAATGTATTTTTGCAGCCCGGCAACAAGTCATTATTAATTGGCGACTTCAACGCTAAACACGTTGAATTCGGCGACGCTCAAACAACAAGAAAGGGCACTACTCTACGCAATATCTTAGAAAGCAACCTGGAAATCCAATACTACCGTACCAGATTTCCTACCTTCTACCGTGGAAACATGTCTTCATTCCTGGGCGTAGCGTTAACCAGGGGAATGACAGGGGTAGCGTCACCCAAGGTTATCGATAACTTCAACTCGGACCATTTGCCAATCAAGATGAGCCTGGCTAATACTAGGCGGCCGGAAGCCTATGGGAAATATATTTCCTATAAGAATCTTGATTGGCGGGTGTTTCGGGGGAGGTTAAACGAGGCCACTGTCATCCCCAGGCAAATCGAAACTATCCAGGAACTAGAGACCGCTGTCGACACAATAACCCGCAACATCCAGCGCGTCCGTGACGCTTTATCTCCGGTAGTTAGGAAGAGGCCATTCGTGGAAACTCTTCCTGACGAAATCCTAGATCTCATCAGCTTCCGGAATCGAATTCGACGCAGATGGCAGAGGAACCGCGCCGCAGTCGACAAGCTCAGGGTAAATGCCCTGTCTGATCAGATTAGGGTGAACATCCGCAAACACAGAGAGGAGGCATGGATGAAGTTTGTGAATGAGCTCGGCACGGAGGACGGATCCCTGTGGAAACTTGCGAGGCAGGTTAGGGGAGGCCCAGTCGACATTCCCGCCATTTCACATAATGGCGAGGTTATCCTAAACGACCGTATAATAATAATAATAATAATACGTTTATTTAAAAAATCAAAAATTACAGTATTTCTCATAAATACACATACAAATTCTTCTATATATAAACGTAAGATAGTCGTTAAAGCACGATTATGCTTGTTGACTAAAAAAAACACAAAAAAACTATAGTTGACATACTTCTAAACTGTTAAAAAATCACACCGTGGGAAGACTGAGGCCTTCGCTGACTTCCTCGAGAGCGTACACAGGGAAGAACCTGATACCGTGCCATTGCACGCTCAAATCACAGAGGAAATAAGGCCCTTTTTAAAACGTTATCCTATCCCGCCCTCTGTGATGGATAAAATCTTGGTCACCCCCTCAGA
The DNA here is from genome assembly GCA_016904865.1 of Pissodes strobi. Lineage (NCBI taxonomy): Eukaryota > Metazoa > Arthropoda > Insecta > Coleoptera > Curculionidae > Pissodes > Pissodes strobi. The sequence continues at coordinate 4,902 of MU191156.1, read as the reverse complement.
GCTTCGCGGTGCCCTCGGTCGTCTGCCTAAGAATAGGGCTCCGGGACCGGACACGATCCCTAACATACTCCTGAAAAACATCCCTAACAAAACCCTGATACAATTAATGCATATAGTGAACGCTATACTTCGTCTGCAACACTGTCCCAGTTCCTGGAAGATCGCGCACGTGGTACTGTTCCCTAAGCCCGGGAAAGACCTCAAGCTTCCAGCTCTTACCGCCCTATTTCCTTGCTAAATACCATGAGCAAACTCACTGAGAGACTCTTATTGTCTAGGATGAACGAGATAGCCCTGAACCGTCATGTACTCCCTCGGGAGCAGTTCGGTTTTCGCGGCGGACATGGTACTAGCATGCTCGCTGCGAAAATCGTACAGGACATATATGACGGATTCAATATAGGGCATTGCACATCCCTATTACTCCTAGACATCGAGAGAGCATTCGACCGGGTATGGCACAATGGCTTGCTGCATAAGATTTTCATTAAGCATAATTTTCCACTGCACTTTGCAGCGCTAATCGCGTCATATCTGGTCGGGCGCGCTTTCTCGGTGAAAATTGGCGGATCCCTCTCATCGCAGAGAGAGATCAAGGCGGGGGTACCTCAGGGAACGGTACTGTCGCCACAGCTATTCAGCTATTACATAGCAGATCTTCCTTCCCACCCTGATACGTCCCTTGCGTTCTACGCGGACGACACTGCACTGTATTCCCACTCCAACACAGCGCAGGAGGCGACAAATAAATTGAGTGCTCACATGGAACTCATAACGCAGTACTATGAGGGCTGGAAAATACGGCTTAACCCTAATAAAACAGAGTTGGCCGTGTTTGCCAGGAAAATAAAAAACATTGAATCCGCCCCAATCCTAGTAAACAACACCCCCATCCCTCCTAAACTTTCCGTCAAGTACCTGGCAATCATTCTTGACTCGATGCTTAACTTCGGCAGGCATATTACACATGTGCAAGTGAAAAATAGAGATATACTCCAGAAGTTGAGGCCTCTGATCAGGAATGGTTCCTGCCTCAGCCCCTCCAATAAGCTCATCCTGTATAGGTCCATTATTCGGCCATACCTGACGTATGGGGCGCCGGTTTGGTGCTCGGTGGCCGACACACATCTCAAGAAACTGCAGATCCTGCAGAATAGGCACTTAAGGGCTGCTTTCTCGGCGAGCCGTTGTACCAGGATTCGGGACTTGCACGCCTGGGCTGGTATCGAATATACAAACGAATACATCGATAAATTGGCGTGCAAGTTCTACACGTCTGGAATACGCGGCTCGCCGAGGACTGCCCATAATGCAGACTTGAGGTATGAGTCGGCCAACAGACCTAAGCACGGTCCCATACACCGACGCACGACAATTTACTTTCTGGAGCCTCGGCCACCAGAATAATGGACTTCCCGTCAACCCTCATCCCTTAAACCCATCCCTCTCTACCCCTTCGGCGCCCTTGGGGTTGCCAAGAAATTGACGATTACCAGGAGCGCAGAAGTTGCTCCAAATCCATCGTCACACGGTTGCCCAAGGCAGGCCCCCCTCCACCACGTTAACAACGTGGTGGGCGGGGCTTGTTAAGGGACTTTGTCGAGCTATAAAAGCTAACCGTCAACAGTAGATTAAAGCAGTTGAATACTGCTCTCGATATCGCCGCCTGCCTCCCTGCTCCGGCAGACGAAGTATGGCTAACGTGCCGAGCATATGTCTGATGTTGTTACAATTCTCACCTCACTGAAGCTAGTTCTAGCTTCCTACTCTTTTACCCTATGTGTATAAATGTGTGTGATTGTCCTGTATACGTGTATGAGTGACCAAAGAATCGTGAAATGGGGTTTTTCCTTCTGTTTTCCCCATGTTTCTAACCCTCACCCATCCCCACCCTGGAAAATAAGAATACAGTTCTATTGCCATCCGTGTTGTACTTGTTGAACTCAAAACTTCTGAAAGGCTCTGCCTAAGTAGAAAAGTTGTGTTACTTGAGATGGTACCTAACATCTAGTCGAAACATGACTAGGGCATCACATCGGCCCCTTATTTTAGTGGTGCGTGCCGGGGGGACCTCAGAGGCGCCCATACGGGCGTTCGTAGCCCCACTAAACGCGCTACTATTAAAATGTAGTTATGTTAGTTGTTTAGGTGTATATATCAATGTTCAATTGCCTGATAATAAATGATGATGATGATGATGAGTGTAACCGCTCACTCATAGAAAAGCAACTAACATTAATAATGCCATCAACCCTTACATATTTCAAATCAGAAGAGAATTCTGTATCATTTTATGATGGTTCATGAAAAATACCCAGTTTGCTAATTTAAACTTCTTTCTAAATTCAATATTAACGGAGATATCCATTGTTCGAAATATAGCGGATCACCCTGTACGTATCCCCCGTCATGCCCTTTATGGTTAAAAACAGACTCTTTATATAGCTAAAAAATCAGTTGGAGTAAAAATTTTAAAAAATATTGATTTTCTGAAAATTGGTTTAGCTATGTTAGATTTGATATAATCCCAAAAATGGATTGGGCGAGAATATATCGCTTAAAGCAAATTTGAAATTTCGTAGTTTCTATACAACGTTTATTGGTCACGGTTAATATTACTATAAGAGCTAGCGGCCGCAGAGGTACTAAGAGCGTACCCCCGCTAAAAAATTTCATGGTGCCTGTTTGGAAGTCATACATCATATATGTAAATCATCAGACTGCTAAGCCATGTCAGATCATCGCTGGTTAACATTTGAGCTCAGCTCAATTAAGGCGCGCAGGAAGCTCTCTCTCCAAAGGACAGATCGGGCTCAGTTCCTCGTTCGACATCAGAAGAACCTACGGGAAGTTGACGGGAATACGCCTAAAGACAATGACGGCATGGAAAGACGAATGCTAGGCTTACGGACCGCCATAACTAAAGCTTTTGAAAAATGTTGCCCTCTTAAGGCATCACAACAACAGCCAAGAGAAGCCACAAAACAGTGAAGCAAAGAGCTAGGAAAACTCAAAAAGACAGTGAGAAAATATTTTAACAGGGCAAGAAGAATCACAACTCAAGCCGACTGGGAGACTGGGAGCTATACAGCACCCATCTGCAGGAGTTTTGTAAGAAAAAAAAACAGAGAGGGACCTGGAGGGTCTACTGTGAGGACATCAAGGATCACTCACAGACTGCACGGCTTTACAAAGTCCTCGCAAAAGACAAAGCTCGCAACCTAGGTCTACTAACAAGCGAGGACGGCACCAAGACCGCTAACCTAGAAGAGTGTCTTGAACTGCATATGCAGACCCTTTTCCGTGGTTCGTTGGCAACAGACGATAAGAACTGGCCAGTCGAGACAAACTTCCAACCTACTGATTTGGACTGGCAAAATGTTATGGGCAATACTAAGCTTCTCACCCTTCAAATCGCCAGGTCCTTACGGCATCAGTCCAGCCCTATAACAGTGGGGCTTGGACAAGTTACTGCGACTTGAACTCAATGGTCTATGGAGGGATACGCAAAGCATAGTTCAGTCTGAACTTGCTGCTATATCCACAACCGCAAAAGAGATTGTTCGCAGGAATACTGAGAACAAGACTATTAAAATCAACATGGATAGTAGACAAGCACGACTGGCCTTGAAAAGATATTAACTTACAGCCAGGTCAGTACTAGAATGCCACAATTCACTGGAGGATGCCGCCCGCAAAAACAGACTTTCTGTGTGCTGGATTAAAGGACATGCACACAGGGTGGAGCGAAAAAAAATTTTTTTTAATGCAAAACGCTTATATGCGGATAAGTTGTCTTTCGTAATTGCAAGTTACCATGCAAAATTTCACATTTCTGCGACTTCATCTTTGGCTGCCCAAATGGTCTTGAAAAATTACTTTTTATATCACGCGGATTCGTAACTACATAGTACATATTTTGTCTTGTAAGTACATTAAGCGTAGTCATCCAAAACGCTATCCGCTAACCGACTTCGGAAGTGCTCGTTTTTAGTCATATTATGTTTTAAGATGACAGCAGCGAGGTTAGTGCATCAAGTGTAATAATATAATTTTAGTTGCTACTGTGGTTTCGTATAGGCAGGTCGCAATATCAAAATTTGTCCTGTGTTTGATGCATCAAAACAGTTTAGTGACATTAGCTACCCATAGACCAGCATTCTTTCCTGCGGGAATGTAGAATCTCGCGGGAAAGAACGCGAGTTAAGGAGTAATAAGATGATAGATCCGCATACTATCTTTCTTGTCACGATATACCGAAGTTCCAGCCCGACAAGATTGATACCCATACCCCAGCGTTCTTTCGTATGGCAATGTCGAATCTCGCAGGAAAAAACGCCAGTTAATGAGTAATAATTGAGAGGAAGAGTGTCCTCCGAGATGATTAATTTGTCCACTATCCAACACTCTTTCCTTTTATAAGCGCTTTGGATAGAAATAACTGGAGAATATGATTTTTACGTTAGTGGCCTCTAAGCAGATTATTTTCCCCTCAAAATATGAGACGACTGAACGCGGGGAAAAATTGAGAGCAAAGATTGCACGAAAATTATTTGTGTTAGGGGCGATCAAAGTTTTATCATTCCTTTAATATTTTGAAAGGAAAGAACGCTAGAAGAATGAACGCCGGTAATGAACACTGGTGTATGGGTAGCTAATGTGTTGCCTACTAATATGGATGTGATGAAATACTATTTATTTATTAGACAAAAAGTATTAGAAACTAGTAGACAAGAACCTACTTTGAGTGATGTCTGTGTGCCGTTAATACAAGACCTGAAATTTTTATGGGAAAAAAGTTCAATTTCCGTGGTATCAGATCAACAGATATTGCACCAAATAAGACAATACTACAACAAGTACCGCAATATCAAGAAGCCTCTTAAAAGGGATGGTAAGCTA